>JAANSN010005104.1:0-13212 GCA_036850665.1 Dicranocentrus wangi | reverse complement strand
TACTTATAGTACTTAACGATGCACATCGCATTTTGAAATTATTTTCAGGAATCATATAAAAAAGGAGCACCCGCGTAGTGACCCCAACTCTATGCATCGCACTACTGAGGAAGTTAAACACAAATGCAAGCATTGTGGTATAGAACTTCCTTCAATTAGCTGTTTGGTTCGACATGTAAAATCTCACACAGAGTTGTTTCAGCATAAATGCGATTTATGTGACAACGGTTATGCAACGCAACAGAGTTTAAGGTATGGTGCACAAGTCAATTATATTATTAGTCATCCTCCTCCTGTGGTCTGTGTGAAACTAGCTAATGGTATAATTTTAAATTTGTTTAAACTTAAATAGAAGGCATAAGGAAATCAACCATTCCGGTGAACTAGTACCCTGTCCTTATTGTACTAAGCTGTAAGTACCTATACCTATTTTCACACGGTTTTATTACATGTTAGAGCAGCCAGAGCAGGCACCGCTAATTGATGAAATGTCATTTCTTTTTTTTAAAGTTTTCTTCATAAAGAGTACGTGAAATCACATTACAAGTTTTGCAAACGGTACCCGGGAAGAGAAGAGATTTCTGGCGAACCAATGGAACATGTGCAGAATGTCGAAACGGTTTCCGAGATATCGTTGCAGAAATCATTGGATTCAGGAATGATTGAAATTAATCCCGAGTCGAGGACAATATTACCCGATATTTTAGATAACAAATCATGCATGACACAAGTTATAATATACAATGACGATTCTCACGAGATGAAGATTAACCCAGACGAAAAGTTTGAACCAAATGATGCAGACAGTTCAGGAGTATAATAGCATTTTGCAAATCAACATTACAATATTACAAATCTAACGTTGTGCAGCATTCATCCATACCTACGTATAACGCATAATGAACAAATGAACTACCAACACTTTACGACAAAAATGTTGTTAATACTCATCCCTTGCCTATGCAGCATTATCACTAACATGCGAAATATAGCGCTAAATTAAGTTGACTGTCAGGGTACGTGCACTAAACTAAAGTAAAATTCATTTCGGTGTAACGACATGACGTGATGAATCAATTAAACGTGCCGATGTTGTTGGCGAAATATCGAAATATATTTGACTTTGTGAATGAATTACGTGGATAATGGATCCTATGCTATTCAGGGAGAACAGCGCCAATACTAATTATGTCATTTTCTTTTCATGGATTACTTTCTCCATGAAATCAATCAGAATTTTCTGTTCTAGTTATGATTCATTAAAAAAAAGTTGACCTCATATTAACAAAACGCGTAATTTGCAGTTCAATGGTTTAGTTTTTTGTGTTTATTATTTTTAAGCCTTAGTTTTAATTCATTATACAATTTCTTGACATACTTCGAATCGAAATTAAAGATACAGAGTTTGTTTTGGTTAATTGAAGTTTTGCAAATAGGTAATAGGTCCGTTCAGTGAATAGAAACCTCAACTACTCTGATGATGAAGACAATATATTAGAAGCGCTTTAAAATGTTTGCGCTTAGAAACTTTCTCAGTTCTTATCGTGATAACCAATCGCATTCACGTCCAAGATCTTGCCCATTGTGGCACAAACAATGTGATGATTTACACCAGGAGTATGGAAAACTATTTCCTACACAAAAAGCGTCACAATTTCTTGTGTTGAAGCCCCCACAGTAGGAATAACTATACCAGACACGTTGGCAAGAATTTGATGGAGCTTTTGCAATTCTTGGGGACGCAGCCTGCCGATAATCGCGTCCACCGTCCACATCTACTTCATTGTCATCCGCATCATATTGCGCAGTTACCTGTTTTGAAAGTATGAACAATGTTTGTTAAATGTAAAAATTAATCAGTTTTATCCTTACCATTGAAAGCATTAGTAGTAATCCACATAGAATTAAATTGATTCTCCGTTCCATGATATTCTTAAGGAAGGCTATAATAAGTTTCCAGACTTCAAGTTCCAGAGAGGGGTGATATGTGTAAGGTGAACTTGACGAATTACGTGCTAATATGCTTCTGCTAACGACTTCGTTCATGCACACTGTTTTATACTTTTGTAAACCCAAAATCGGAAACTTCCTCTTCTGGTCATTATTGCCTTGTGGTCATTAGCGGAACGCCAATAAACGTTTATTTTTCCGTCTGTTCAATCAACAGTAACAAGTTTAATTAATCCGTTTCAATAACCGGTCTGGAATAACCCAAGGCAGTTTCTAAAGAAATGCAGTTTTATAACCTTTTTCTAATTGGTACGTTAACATTTGGTTCTTAATCATGAATTTTCCCCTTATTTTTTCTAGAAATTGTCCCGGACATTTTTGTTCATTGGGGTTTGCTGATGGATGGTTTAACAATGGCTTAACATGAAATAAGTATATAACAACCAAATCATTTTTAAAAATATTTAAATGTTTATTCAACAACCACTTCCAGCTTGAGCTTAATGTATTAAACTTTGCTAGTAATAAAATGTTGGAATTAATTGGAGCAGCATTGCGCTATCTGTAAAGAAAGAAATCGGATAATGTACGCAGATAATGTGCGAATGGCTGCATTGCTGTGTAGCGGTGGGATTGGTCATGATATGAATGCAAAGGGGGTAACATGCAATTCGGACTCTTGACCAGTAAAGTGCAGGTACACGTTAGTGACTTTCATGATATTGACTTTGTACCTCGGAGTCGTATTAACGACTTATACTTACGCAGATTGTCACATATATTCCCAATTCAAAATTTCGAAATCAAGTGGAAGTTTTTGCTCTTAATTTCCTCTGCGATAATATTTAAACCCTTTTAAATTATTTATTTTATTAATGGAATGTAATCACGAGATTTGGTACAGTATTATAGATTTGGTTATTATTAAACATTTACGAAAGGTTCAGTTGGGAAATTCAGGAACCCTCGTTGAAATGTATCGATAAGGACCTTTGCAAACCGTTTCTTTCTTGCAATCTCATTGCTTCCTGTACCCGCAAGCCAAATCCCTGCTCCAGTCATTACGTGACACAAACTGAAGGCCAGGCACAAATCATAGTCTTTCCGTAAATTTTCCAGTGAATACTCAAACTGAAGATTCATGGCCTTAAAGGTTGCATGAAATTCTTCGTGATATACAGTTAGAGCTCTGGAAATATTTGTAGTTATATCTTCTAGCTCGCAGTTTTGAATCAGGAAGAAAGTCAAGTCGTTCATGGGGTTAAAAGAACAGCATGCCTGTAACAAACAAGTTTATTTCAATTAACTCATTCAAGTTCAATTCACATACATGAAAAGTAACAAAATTAGAGTATTACTATACCTGATAGTCAAAAAACACCGCCTTGGTAAAATCCCTGCTAACGACCAAGTTGTTGGAATGTAGGTCATTATGTGAGACAGTAGCCCTATCGGTCATATCCATTGTTGGGTCCGTAAACCACTTCAAAATAAGTTCTTCACCGTTATCCCGGAGGTTATCGAGCTGTTCGAAAAGACCGTCAGGGATTTCGTCGTTATCCGCCAAGAGAGACTGAAGAATCTCTTTTGAAATTTCAAACCCTAATTTCCAAGTTAAAACGAAGAACTGACTCACAGTATGATTTAATTGTGGGAATCTATAACTATAGGACTTGATACGATTTTCCTTTCTGTAGGCTATTCCCGTGGCATGAAATCTTGCGATTTGTCTTATTACGGCTGAAGCAGCAGACCACGCTAGTGGTTCGGAAAATCCTGGAGCCCAAAGTTGATAGGGAGACTTTGGGCTGGTTAGGTTTTCCAAGACAAGGATATACTTGTAAGTATCCCCTTCCCCTTCTTCAGCCCCGTAGTAGCAAAACGGGTGACGATAGCGGTTAGCCTGAGGCATTTGGCGACTGTCCAAGAATTGGTCCCATTCCCTAAATATTTCGGTATACATACATACTTCTCGAGAGCAGAAACCTTCATTAGCTGCTATTTGCCTTCGCATAGGGTCATTTGGAAGAGTTTTCAAAATGATGCTCAGCGTCTCGGTGCCACTTTGCTCGTTTTCGTATGGAGTAGCATAAACCATGTCGGTCCTCAAGATCGAGTTATTGTTAAGATGCGAAATTTCAAGATCGACCCTTTCCAGGTTTCCCATGAACCCTCGACCGTTGCTGGCTTCACCAACCAATTTGAAGTTATGTACATCAATTCCATGTGGTTTGAAGATATCCTGGAGCCAGGCTAATGTAATATCTTCGAGTTTCTCGGGGACCTTCATTATGAGCTGTGAAATGAATGAATGTGATGTGAAGTGAATACAAACGTACGGGAAACCTACACACCCCGAGCGTGTTTGTTTATGCTCTTATTGATTGCAATATGCAATACAAGAATATAACATATGTGGCAAGCACACTTACCTTGATCGACTAACACAGTCTGTGCGCAATTTGAATGAAAGATACTACTGCACTTGCACTTTTTACGAGGTATGCTGTATAAAATGTATAGCCAACGTGATGATCTTCCAGCACCTCAAGCGCACATTTGCGTGAAGAATGTAGGCTAACGTCTTTCTGGATTTTCACGGGGCAACTGAAGCTCTGACCTGGTTCTCCAGGCTCTTTTATATGTATGTTCAAAGACTAACCGTGGGGATAGTTTATCGAGTTTTGCTCTAAAGATCAATAATCCCTTTTGATGTGCGCACCGTCATAAATGTAATCGCAAAAATGACTCAAAGTGCGATTATCATACACCTATGTGCATCGCAAGGACGTGTTCCTACAAAACACGCACCTGCATACATGAATCATGTAAAGATTGTACAGTAACAATATATTTTGTTGTGCAAAGTATACCGAAAGAGTTAACATGTATGCCTACTACAGCTTTGTACTTATGGATCTTGGGATCCAACCAATACTTGGAAATAACACTCGGCTACGCTCACGCTCACAATCAGTTCCACTCATTCATTTGCTGCATATAGCTCTAGTGGCTGCTTCCTAAAGGCATTTACTAGGACAATGGGGCAATGACACTTAAAGGACGGCCGTCGTCTTCGCTTGCTAAAACAATAAATTCAGAAAACACATTGATAGGTAATGTAATACGCGTGTGTAAAATTTAGGTACATGCATGCTTTTCAAAGAGAGGAAAGTCTATTGTTTTTTACTCGCTCACCTCTCCACTTTTAAATACAATGTATATTCGTTGTGTACTTTTTATAAGCATCACAAGCGAGTTGGGAACATGAGATGCAGTATGGAGTCATTATCCACTCATTATGCACATCGTTTATATTTACCGTGAACGGATTCCGTTTTGCTAATGTGTTAATAGTGTTGAATATTCACTCATCATGTAGAAATGCTCGGTGATAGTACGCCAAACTCCAGCCTACACTTCAAATTTATCATGTCCAATCTTAATTATTTGCAGTATTTGCACTGTTGGTGAACGACCTTGAATCTGTGTTACTATATTTTTAACACTGCATGCATGCTGACCACATTGATGATGATGATCATTCATTTTATGTTGACCTTGATTCTTTGCGAGATGAACCTATAATAAAGAGTTATACGTATGTACGTTTCACGTTGTGGACCATCTGGTTGCGCACTTGCAAAAAAATCCATTGGTATCATTTAAGTGGTGATGATCATATCTGTGAAGGTAAAACGTGTGACAATTTGTTATTCAAAGAAATAAAGAACAATGACCGCGTCAAGGAAGGATGTATCAAAAATTATTTTTAACGTTATTTGATAAAAATTAACGTTTAAAGTTCGATGGCAAGTAATGACCTTCGGGTATTTTGCACCGATACACATGTGAGATTCTGCAGGGTTTATGTAACTAATACTAGAGGTGAATAGCACCAACATAAACACTCCAATCATCAAACTAAAATGGACGTAGTTGCAAAAGTACTTGATGCATTCTCCTGGAGTATCCAGCAGATTCGGAGTTTTTGAGAGATTCAAGAAGACCTTGTAATCATATTGTAATTGTCTACGAACGAGTTAGTTCGTCAACCTGAACCTGACCCATCAATTACTTTATCTGCGGGATTTCAGAGCTTAGCTGCACAAATTGTTTGTATGTGTGAAGGCTATCACTTGAAATTTTGGGAGCAAAAACTGACATGCCTATGAAAAAATAGCCTGCATTAGATAGATGTATGGTAGATACTTTGTTTGCTTATCTGTGTGTGAAGTGACTATTGAGCAAAATTAAGGATGAATATAATTCAAGTTCGTCCTATTTACAAACTATACGGATTTTCACATATGACTTTGTGTGGTTCTGTTTGTATGTGATCGATCGCAAGTTCAGGAAACCATGCAGCTCTAAACTATTCACCATATCAATCCTGTCTTTATAGCATTTTGCAACAGAGTTGTGATTATTTAATCCGTCATATACATCATGAAGGCTAACGCCTAAATACAACTTTTATAGCCTATGATTTCACCTTTCACTTGGGATTTAAACCTTGCTTTTGTGCAGAACCGTTCAACATTCAATTTTGATCACAATCTTCCCATTCAAAGCCCTACAAAAGAAAGGGGTTTCAACTAGTTTCAAGTCCATTGGATTGGAGGATGCACCAAGGCCTCATCTCCCTATCCATCTTGCGCGATTTATGCTTGGTCATGACACTACCTACACACATTTTTTCATGTGATGGAATCCGGAGCCAGGACCAACTATAAAAAAGGAAAAGTCAAAACCCAGAAAACCGACATAAACCTATGTTTATTATCCTCCACTTTTACGTGTAGGTTCCGTGTGTACACAAGGATAGCCGAGGTTTTGGTAATAATGATAAATATCCTAACGCACCCCAGGGGAAAGTCAATGGGCCGGAAGAGGAATGAGAAAGGGATTGGAAAAGGTGTAGTAACAAATGGAGCTCGACCGTGAACACGGAAGAGGATGAGGCAAGGGTCGGATTCCCTTGGGAGGTCCAGTCCACCACTTTTTTGCGTGTGTCGTGTAGCATCCACCGTCCTCCTTTGAGCGGTGTGGAGTGAAGGGTGTGCGGATGCAACATTGCATTGACAACAAGAGGATTTCATGTTTTTCACCAGGAAACCCACTGAATTTTCAATGAAAGGAGCTTGCAGCGATAGAAAGTAAAATAATCGTCAGTTGAACGAACAATTTTACCAACACATCAGATACTGCAGTTCAGTCAGAGGCAATAGGTATGTATATCCGATGGAACATCATGGATTCTTAAGCCCCCGTTGGTTTGCGTTCTCAAATATTTTGATTTCCGTGTACGGAAAAAAACATTAATATCCCTCTGTTGCAGGAATGCAGGATTGTATACAAAAAGGGCAAGAGCAAAAGCTCCCAAAAGCTTACCATTCTTCACAACCACTATTCAGAACCGAACCGTATTGCATTCTGGTACGAGCGAGCTTGCGAGCACATCTCAGACAGGTTTTAAATTGAAACATAATGCTCCTCTTTAACTCTTCAGAGCGTTGTGGTGCGAGTGGTGCCCGACGTTGTGCATGTGTATATCGTTTGGGCAATCCCAATCCCTGAATATATTATGCTGTTTGCTCTGTAACCTTAGCTCAAGGTCGGAGAAAGTGCATGGCAAGCCGTGAAAATATTGGGATAACACCTGTGCGAATGATATTATTATGAATCCTTCAAAAACGAAAGCCTACTCTGTTCCGCTTCCCTTACCGTACCAATATTATACTTTTACGCATCATTAGCATATATCAATCTGACTGAGATCAGCAATATTTTTTTAGGAAACTGCTTATTCAACTGAAAATCAAAGGGATGATATGGAAAGATAAAGTTCCACCGGGTAGATAAAAATCCGCCTTTGAGATCAAAATGTAAATACACACAGTATATCATAGCGGGTAGCGTTCACAGCAGTTTGTTTGCCTACAGCATTAAAGGGTAACTATTTGCTAACCCTTTTACCTTTTTATAAAGTTTTTATCTGTGATTCAATGCATACCTAAAACTTCAATTAAATTACAATTTTAATAGGTTTCGTATGATGTAAAAGGAAAACAAAGGGGATGCGTCCGCGCCCCAGTGTTTTCTTTTAATACTCAAATGGAAATGATGTGAAACATCAAGGAAAATAAAAACCGCCTTCCTCACCATCATCATCCCCCGTGCACTAATAATTTTTCTTTCATCTTGAATGCATCATCAACCCCTCCAGCCCTTCCTTTCTAGATCATCCCCATTTTTCTCTTTGACGTGACCAAAGATGAAAACCGAAAGCTAACCTGGAATGTGCGTTCCGTCCGTCCCTCAGGAACGAGGAAAAGAGGTTTCGCAATTTGTACCAACGGAATTCCCAATTCTCTTAAACTACTCACGTGCACCGAGCCGAAGACTAGGGGAGAGTCTTCAAGTCATCAAAGGATCATCTGAGGTGCAATGCAGTGTAATGGAATGGCATGTACAAGGCTGATTTACTTTTACGCAACGACTGCTGGTATGACATGGGAAGGGAAGTGCATCTCTATTTTTTGGTAAAAGCATAAAAAAAAGTATGTGGGGAGGGGGAACCTGCTTAGAAAGTTAGTCAAGCAACACGCCACAATAACCACCAGTAAAAATAAAACATCCCGACGACCGTATCTCTCAAGCGGATATAACAATAAATGCACTTTCCCAAATAAAGTTGGAAAGCGCGAGATCCCACAACTCGGAATTCATTTGTGCTTACGCACACCACCCACCCACACACCAACCCCCTCCAATCAAGGATTCGAATGATATTGATGTTGTATTTTACCAGGTATTAGGTGACAGCCCTGCTAGTTCACTCACTCACAGTGCTAGTGCAGTATCAGTTTTCACTATTGTTAGAGCTCCAATGCAATAGGTCTCTGAGGTTAGGTTTAGTTCTCCCCTCGAAAATGAAGTTCTGATGAGAGTGATGATGATGATGATGGTACGAGACTTGCTATATGCTTGCATGCTTTAAAAAACAAAAAAGTCTGCCTGCATAAACGAACCTAGTTATTACATTACCCTGATGCAAGGTGGACCTGGGCGAATAGGGAAATGCTTGAAGTTCAGCAATGCCATTAACCTAAGTGGCTATATGGGATTCTCGCTTTATGATCTGTCAACACACACCATATATACAGTTTTTTCTCGGTGTATATGTTTACGTGCGGGGTCCCCAAATAATAAAATGTGATAATGGGAATCCCTGTTTTTATATAGTTCTTAGTTCTCGGTGTAATTTCGCCTGTAACACTTTTCCATTTTTCTTCAAGTTTTCCCATTTCCTTCTCTCGCAAAGTTCCACGGGGTTGGCGGAGTAAAGAATTCAACTAAACTAACCAAATTGGCTCAACTCGCACGTGGTTAAAGTATAGTTAACTGTAAATGAGGAAAATGGTAAATGTGGACAAGTATTGGAGTAGCTCTCGGAACCAGGGAGTTTTTCCACCATATTGTGCACCCCTTGAGCTATGACGTCTCCCAGCATTTTTTTTAGAATGGCTAAGACACTCAGGGAAAAATTGCTCCTTACGAAGTTGACTTTTTCGCAATGCACTGCACCCCCCAGTCCGTGTATAGAGTATAGTGACTATTTAAGAAGAAAAGTAGCTGAAAGATGGGTATCTCTCTCATTGTGGAATTTTCTCTGTTTGTTCTTATGCCATTACGATAGTGCGCTCCTATACCGTAGTATCTTTTGTCTGGTCATTGGCCAGCCAAAGTGTATTTTTTCCCGACTCTAAAAGGAAAAATGAGGAAAAACAAAATAACTCTGGGAATGATACGACTTGAGCCACAGCAATAGTCATAAACTTAAAGAATATATATCAAGCAGGCGTGCAATATTTATGTTAGCTATTACTTTACAAATAGCACACATACCATATAACTTCATAACCGGGACTGAAACATATTCTCCCAAATAAACACTTACTTATCATAATGTGTATGTGGAGAAGAAAGTAGAACCGGAAAAGAGGAAAACTTTTGTTTTTAGACAAATCATGATCATAACATATTACACTTGGAGAAAATGGTCTATTACTAACCCAAGCAGGCTCATGTTGATACTATAAACACGTGAGGGGAAACGTCTTGATGAATTTTTCCCCCCTTTGATATTATGCGGCATATTGAAACTAGAACTTGGTGCTGATCTCAACAACGAGTGTACGTGTTGGCAAAGAAAATGTTCTCGCTGGAAAAAAAACGGCCCAATTTAGGGTTTCAGTGCAATGCGTACATTTGTTCGGTGAGATGAACTCGGTAAACTGGAGAACAAAATTGGAGATAGGAGCATGCATAAAACAGACGGTTTATTATGTATTTTACAAAGTTTCTCAAGTCAATTCCTATCCCCGCGCATCCCATCCCATTATAAGGGTAGCAGGTCACTGGAGTGTGTGGAGGAGGAAGCAATATCATCGTCAGCATTGTCATTCGGTACTTCTATCTGCAATTGGAGATCAGCTAATGGACTCTGTCCCTTTTTCCAAGTCCGACCTGCCGACCTTTTAATAATTACATCCTAAAATTTGTCACATTTGCAGTGCTTAATGGGTTCATTAAACATGTCTTTGATTCGCAATCAACATGAAATGTAGTCCACATTTGTTGAAAGTCTGAAGGAAGAAAGAACTCATATTGTTCCATGTTCAATATTATATATAATATATGTAATTTGATCATATCTGGAACAAGAGTCTATATAGCCGCCTGGCTCAATCCACAGAAAAAGCTCCCGAGCTCTCAGGAGAAATGAAGAGAACCGAGAAGTGAAATTGGCTCAAAGGAATTTGCAGAAAGTCAAATAATCCAAATCAAAATTGCTTTTCCACTCGAATACCAATCTACCAATCATCATTGGAGATGAGTACAGGGAAAGGGCAGTCATCTCGTAATTTTCTTCGTTTCTCTTTCACTCTTTCTTACTTTTCTCCATCTTCCACTTACTTTCCACTTCCAGCCTTCCCGGACTAGCGGTGGTGGTGGAAATCTTAGCAATATATAGGGGCACTACTATGAAAAGTCATTGCAATTGTTCCTTTAAAGGTTCTTATTCCTCCCTTGAAAAAATTTTTCTCGCTTTTCGCCCTTCACTTTCTTTCCAGTCCCGTTCCCAGCGAATGCTGGAGGGCAACCAAGGTCTAAGTTACAAAATATGTCAAAGTCAGACTGAATTACGGACTGTACTTATGTGCTCATTTTTTTCTTGGAGGAATCCATGTAAAAAAGCCAAGAGAGCAAACCCATGTGACTCTTTCTCTCTCAAAAATAGTGTATTTGTTATTTGTTCACACAGAATCTATATGACTTTATATGACGTTCCCTCTTGGCTCGCGTATTCAAAAGGAAATGTTCAACATGGTATTTCAGAGACTGAAACAGACACTTGAAGCAAGTGAAAACGAAAACGAAACCCCAAGATGTACAATTTGCCTGTGGAAGCAGCAGCGTGTTTGAAAAATAAACCATGCAAACAAATCCACTGTTTTGAATTGAATCCTATCCTAGTTCACATGGACCCGCCTGTCTTTGGGTGTGCAAGCAACACCTCCGCGAGCGTCAACCCTGGCTCATTCTTTTTGATTTGATACTGTTGCTCACATTTTATTCTATTCAACCTGAATGTACACTTTTTTTCTGGTTTACTCAAAAGGAAAGTCAAAAACGTGTGCATAGTAAGTATATATTGTCTAGAGGAAAGTGTGTGCCTGTGTACTCTGCTTTGCTTTTTTCCTCACGATCCCTTTCTTCTTCGTCTTCCTTTGAGGCTTATTTCACGAACAAAAACCCCCAGTCGCTTTCTTGGAAGGAGACAAACGAGAGAGCACAATGAAATGCATCTATTTAAGAACAAGTCTCACCAAAGAACAAAAAGGGGAAAGGCAAATCAGTGAAAATAAAGGTGGCTTATTTCACGAACAAAAACCCCCAGTCGCTTTCTTGGAAGGAGACAAACGAGAGAGCACAATGAAATGCATCTATTTAAGAACAAGTCTCACCAAAGAACAAAAGGGGGAAAAGCAAATCAGTGAAAATAAAGGTTTCGAAAGGTTTAGCCTGCCTTTTCACCGTATGAAAAGTGAATCTTTTTACTTTACGGAAAGATATAAATAGATTCCTGGACTTGCAGAAGAGGAAGGATATAGTTTCAGAGGAGAGTATCAACAAAACGTGCGTCTATGTCATTTAGCAGTACGCACGAGGTGGACGAGAGTGAAAGCGACAGACAGTGAAAGCCTTTGGAGGAGGGAGGTAACACGGAAGAAAGTGTTTTTGTCTGAAGGCAAAGGCAATACTTGGGAGAAATCTGGCTCGCACAGTGAGCTCGCTCGTGTCTGGAGTTGTTCCTTAAATTAAGATTTGCATGTCTTGAACATTCCTCAATGTGAACTTGAAAGTTGGAGGAATGCATTTAAATAATATTAAGTCCTTGAAATTTGTTTCACATTTCCTGGATATGGGTGTAGTGAACTGGGGGAAATTGCATAATATTGGAAAGTTGTATAACGGTCGAGTGTGCGATACCCATCAATTACCCCAAAACGAGACTTTCAGCTTTACCTGTCAGAAATTCAAGTGGGAATAGTGCATATGAAAATTTTATGGGGAGGTTGTAAAAATCCTTCAAAGTAATAACAGGTTGGGTTGAGTTTCTAGTGTCAAATGTGTGCAATAAAATACGTCGAATTGACGGAATCTAAACGCGTCAAAATGTATCTAATGATTTGAGAAAGACTTTTAATTACGCTCAGCGATATGGCATGTGTGCATGTGTCAAAGCTCTCTTCCAGTCGTTAGTACGCGAGAACCCGATAATTAGAAAATGACTCTTTTGCAAAAAAATAAAAAATAGAATGGTGTTGTGTGAATGTGCGATAGTTGACGTTGACAGGTTAATGCAGAATGAAAGCGATAATTTTGGCAGTATTTATTATTATGCAATTCATCATACGCGAGCAGTTAACTTGTTATCTGGGATATTGTATGCTTCAGTCTAATGGCAAACTAAAGACTGCAGTTAAATGTGGCACGACCGACATGCGAACGTTTTAAAAGTTATTATTACACAAATAAATGCCCACTATTCTTAATCACAACGTTTAGTTGCAATTAAAGTCTAAAACACGGGTTATTAATCGCCTTTACTTTAATGATAAGGATGCAAGAATTTTGGATTTTGAATCCTTGTTGAAAAGCACAAACAGAGACGAACTTGCATAATATTAA
>JAANSN010005103.1:0-13213 GCA_036850665.1 Dicranocentrus wangi | reverse complement strand
GCTTTAGGGGAACGGTGCTCCAAAAGGTTCGCTTTACTTTACCTTTGTGAAAAACGCGTTTCAATAATAATGTTCAACAGTTTAATAAAAACCTGTGCATAATATAATCTTGTTTGGTGTGTGGGCAGAGCATTTGGAAAGTACTACCGGTTCTTGTAATGAATCAACAACACTTTGGGAAAATGAAGCCTTTTATACGGGGCATATAAAGCACTCTTTATCAGTTAATCAACGGGCGGATGTCGCTTTTATTTAATTTTGTCATACCTTCGAATTAAGGATATTATATATTTTCAACCAGCTCGCCAATATTATTTAAGTAAAGTAAAACCTTCTCCTACACCTTAATTGGAATCACTTAAGAAGTGTTCCACTTGACACGAATACCTAATTACAATGCACAAGTAGGAAGTAATGAGCGTATTACAATGATAATGATGGAGTGTGTATATAATTAGCGATTATGTTACCAAACAATTGTCAGTTTTTTTAAATAGAATTTTAGTGCCAATTGTTTTAAGCCAGATATGACGGGACGGGAGTGCCGAATTCCGTACATTGCGCTCTCTATGACCCGTTATCGGATTTTTTAATGTGCCCAATTTACTAAAAAAAACCAATAAAAATCTGGTATAAAATTATGGCTCTTGCTTCGTATCAGTTGTGTGCTGCTGTGTAGTTAATGTAGGTACGTATCTATGAGCTAATGTTATATTATGCGGTTCATCAATTCAACTCGTCAGTTTAATACGACGTTTCATGGATGAGCAGCCTTCAAAAGTGACTAGGAATTTTTTACTTTGTACGTGATCCGTAGTTTTCACGGTGTGTGACGTGTGTCAATCCACTTCGGCTCAGATCTCCTTCACCCCAATGCGAATAATAAAAACTGGTTATTCGGGGCGCTCCATGGTTGGGATGGTGGTGGTAGACGTGAATGTTTTCCTTTTGGTTTTGATCGTCCTGCGTACAAGCGACGCCTCCCTCACAACCGATGACATTGAGTTCTCCTCAACCGACACCGACGTCTCCTCAACAACAGAAGATACCTCTACAACCGCTGCCTCCCCAACTGACTCCTCCCTTACAACAACCGACGACGCGACCTCCCATCATCATCATCATCATCAAAAAGCGAATTTGTCTTTCGTGACTGCGGAGGCAGCAGCAGCAAGGGCTGATGATGATGAGCTATATGACAGTGTCCCACTTTTTGGACTCCACGATTCCCCAATTGAGCTTGGCCTCCGTGCAAAACGGAAGCTGGACCAGGACATGTTTCATTATTACAAATTCTCAAACTCAACATCATCGTCATCGACAGCAATGAGTATGGGGTCAGCAGGTGGTGGGAGTAGTAGTAGTTCATCAAGTGGCGTAATACACCTGCAGTTGGACCCAGCTTTGGATTTGGAGAAACGCCAGCGTCAGAAGAAAATCCGCTATCTCCTTCGTTCCAAAAGGTGTGTGTTGAATGAAATATTAGTTTTGAGTTTGGTTGGACATGTTTGAATGATGTCAATTCCACTACTCCTGCAGTCTGCAGTGCAGTTTAATTTTGTTTGGCAGTGGCGAATGGGAGGAGCTACGTCGGAACGGATCCGATGCGGACTCAGACGGACGGTGGTACCCACAAGGGAAATTGAAAGTCATTGTTCACGGCTACTCGCCTCCCGTGTTCGCCACAGGGGAACAGTCCATTCACAAAATGCACATGTTTGAGATTGGGAACGCGTATGGGAACAGCGGGCTGAATTACAATGTGATCATCGTCGACTGGACATCCCTCTCCACCCAGCCGCTGTACAAGTATTACGAGGCCGCCATCTCCACCTTCTACGCGGGCGAGGACGTCGCCGGATTTCTGAGAAACCTGAAAAGCCTGAGGCTAATATCCTCCTGGGAGGACATTCACATGATCGGATTCTCGCTTGGGGCTCACGTGGCTGGGATCGCGGGAGCGGCAATCCTCCGGCTCTGTGGTGACGGCTCCAAGCTGGGAAGAATTACGGGGATTGATCCCGCCGGCCCGCTGTTTGAGGAGGGGACGAGGTTTTACGGGAGCTTGACGCGCCCGCTGAATAGCACTGACGCCAGTTTTGTTGATGTCAGTAATTTTTTGATGATAATGTCAGTCAACAGGCCACTTGATTAAATAATTCAGAAAGCTCTGGGTTGCGGTTGCCTAGGTAATTCATTGCAACATGGGCGACGTGCTTACCTTCGGTTTTGCCCGAGGCAGGTTTGGCACGACGGTTAAATCAGGAGATGCGGATTTTTATCGTAAGTACCCCATGGGCGACGCTTCATCAATTAGCGCATAATATATTATGATTAACAAGATTATGATATTTTATTTGTAAGTTTTTGTAAGATTGGTTTTTTGTAAGTATTCAGCGAACGGCGGGGAGTCTCAAAAGAACTGCACTGAGCTGCAGGACCGGTTGGAAGCCTGTTCCCACATCAAATGCCCGTTGCTCTTTGCCCAGTCCATCACCGAATATTTTCTCTCCTGTCCCTGTCAAATCTTTTGGGAGGGCTTCAAAGGAGGGAAATGTCCGTGTTGGAGGGACGACGGCTCGGAGACAGCTTTAGGAGAACTGTACTCCAAGAGGTAGCGCATCAACTTATTTGAATCAAGTTTCAAATGTAAAAAAAACTTGGGTGCAATCATATTTTTTGTTGTGGACGACAGAGCATTTGGGAAACACTTTCGGTTCGTGTAATCATCATGGGAAAATTGTACACCTATATATTTCTAAGGTTAGTATTACTATTAATCAACGTGCTGGCATTACATCCATAACACTTTGAGGTTTTGTCACCACAAACGAAGCAATTCTCATTTTGTTTGACCCAATAAAGCTGATATTAAAATGGAGAAAAAACCTAATGTCCTAAATATTAATTCTAATCCGAGGCCAAGGTCACGGCAATAAAGCAAAATAATATAAAGTTCGTCAAGAAGCATAATAATCCCACTTATAAAGCAAACGAACAATAATGATAAGTGACACACAATACATGTTTGTAATTAAATGATTGGAATTTTTAGTGCCAATTGTTTTACGGAATTCTTCTGTGGCAGTAGCGAGTGCCGAGTCTGATGTTGAAATTTATTAATTGATAAGCGATCGTAGTGTAGTTTATGTGCTAGTTACTCGTTTTCTAAAATCATTTTGCGTCATCTGCCTGCTGCGCACTTCGACAAGTGACTTGTCGACAATTGACCGGCGAGGTTTGAACGCTGGGACAGAAACTAGGAGTAGACAGGGAATTTTATTGCATCTCAAATCTCATGGTTTTTCAGTTGTTTCTCTCAAGTTTGATATGAATTTGATTGCAATTATTATTAGCCTTCCTATTGTGGCCGTTCTCCTCAAAAATTCCGCTGCTGCCGAGTATGAAAACCAACGAGTATTACATCAATTTCCTCGATTCATGTTCAAATTAGAAATAAAAACATGAGGAAGGATTATGATTAAAATGAGATAAACCTATTTTTTGTTTGTAAATGTCATGAATGAAGGGAGGGGGCCGGCAGTCCGCCACTTTTTGGATACCACGACTCGCCAATTGTCTTGGGCACGTCTCCGAAAAAAGAGGAAGAAGGGGGAGATGGGCCGGTGAGTCCGGCGGAAGGTGATCCACGACGACGCGGGTCAATTTGGGTTGATTTGGATAAACGCCAGCGTCAGAAGCAAATTCGCTATCTGCTTCGTTCCAAAACGTGAGCTGGAAACAGTAACCGATAGAACCTCTCAGTTTGCAAAATGATTTGATTGATTTAACCCAATTTCTCTTTCAACACAGTGGCAAGTGGGAGGAGCTCCAGCGGACTGGACTCGATGCAGATGCAGGTGGTGGCCGGTGGCATGCCAACGGGACAGTGAAAGTGGTTATTCACGGCTTCTCCCCACCGGTTTTTGCAAAACGGGAACAGTCCATCCGCAAAATGCACATTTTTGAAATCGGAGACGCCTATGGGACCCGGAGATTAAATTACAATGTGATCATCGTGGACTGGACGTCCCTGTCGTCCGAGCCGCTGCACAAATACTACGAGGCCGCGGTGGGGACCGCCTACGCCGCTGAGGATGTCGCAGAATTCCTGAGTAGACTGAAAAGTTTGGGGCTAATTTCCTCCTGGGAGACCGTTCACCTTGTGGGGTTCTCCCTTGGGGCTCATGTCGCTGGGTTCGCCGGGGCACTGATTCATCGAGCTAATGATGGCGTCAAACTCGGCCGAATAACCGGGATTGATCCGGCCGGCCCATTGTTTGAGGAGAATGACAGGTTTTTTGGGAATCTGACTCGGCCTCTGGACAGCAATGACGCCAATTTCGTTGACGTTCGTTCGTAACAATAAAAAGTACATTTCAGCGCAATATATTCCTTCCTCTCATGAGTAATTATTTGGGATTCCGTTGCCTAGGTTATACACTGCAACATGGGCTCCGTGCTAACCTTCGCCTTTGCTCGCGGCACGTTTGGCACTATGGTCCAATCCGGAGATGCAGATTTTTATCGTAAGCAAGAGCGACGTTAAAGTGTCTCTAAAAATATGCTATGTGTACTCATGATGATGAGATGAGGAAATTTTTGCAAGTGCTCAGCGGACGGTGGGGAATCCCAAAATGGCTGCACCAAGCTGCAGGACCAGTTGGAGGCCTGCTCACACATCAAGTGCCCCTGGATATTTGCCCAATCAATCACCAACTATTTCCTCTCGTGTCCGTGTCAAAGTTGGGCAAGGTTAAAAAATGGAACATGTTCCTGTTCGAGGGGCGACGGCTTCGAGATGGCGATGGGAGAGCAGTGCTCCAAAAGGTCTTTCTGAACCAAACTGCTTCACAAATTTCGACGAAGCTAAAATCTTAAAAAGTATTTTGAATAATGTTTTTAGGGCTCTTGGAACGTACTATCGGCTCATGTAGTGAGCAGTGAGCAACAGCACTTTGGGAAAATAAATAAGACTCAAGACTCAATAAATGTAACAACGTATATATATTTACGATACTTGACTTAGGATTATATAACGCGCAGGATATTTGCATTAAAATAATGATGAACACCTCCGCCACACGAATACAATTTGTTTTTATCAGGCTAGAGAGATTCCCATAAAAACTTGCATTTAACTTACTACCTTACTGACTTAATTACATTGCAAAAACTTTATCTCCAAACCTAATTTTAGTTTCGAGGTCATGGCCAACAACGCAACGTAAAAGCACACAATAAAGCACGGCGATAAACCATAAGCATTCAAGTATGTATGTATATCACACCGCGAGCTAATAACAGTAAAGAAATTTGAATGCATAATAATAATTGTCAATTTTTTTTACAATTTGATTTCCAATTGTTTGCCGAACTCCTTTATTTGGCAGTAGAGCAAGTTCCACCGAAGGATATCAAGGTGAAACATATTATTATCTTCTAGTTTTCAAGTTAAAGTTCAAGGATCCCGTCACATCCTCCTCTGTGTAGACACTATTCCGCTTAACATTTTCCATCACAACTAATAATATTACTATACTACTTACCTCTCAAAAACAACATTTCACGTTGCTCAAGCTGGACATGAACGTGATAGCTACCACTATTATTAGCCTTCCCATTTTAGTCATCCTGGTTAGAGCTGTCGCCAAGAATGAGAGCGAGTATGTCGTAGGTTTTAAACTAAAAAAATTGTAATATTAACTATTATCATTGCATTAGATAGAGAAAACTAAAGCTAGATTATGATTAACATAAAATAAACTTTGTGAATGTGAATCATGAGAGAAGGGGCGACAAAGGCTGTGTTCCACTTTTCGGACACCGTGACTCCCCAATTGAGTTGGGCATGTATCCGCCGCTTCCAGAGGAAGACGAAGAGCCAAAATGGCACGTATTTCGTCAAAAATATTCAGCTTATGGGTCAGCTGAAGGGTCAGGAGGTGGTGATCCAAGTGGAATGCACCACCATCATCTTGAGCAACCCGAAGATTTAGAGAAACGCCAGCGTCAGAAAGATATTAGATATCTCCTTCGTTTAAAAAGGTGCACTGTAGACAACTAAGTCTCAAATTTTGACTTGAATTTTTAACCCCAATTTGGCTTTGACACAGTGGCAAATGGGTGGAGCTACAGCGAAACGGATCCGATGCGAACTCAGGTGGAAGGTGGACTCCCAACGGGGAAGTGAAAGTGGTCATTCACGGCTTCTCCCCACCGGTGCTTGCAGTGAAACCCGAAGAGTCCATTCGCAAGATGCACATGTTTGAAATCGGAGATGCGTACGGGGTTGCCAGTGGTGGGCAAAATAAAAATTACAACGTGATCATCGTGGACTGGACGTCCCTCTCCACCGAGCCGCTGTACAAATACTACGAGGCCGCTCTGTCCACCTCGTACGCCGGCGAGGACGTCGCGGAGTTCCTTAGAAACCTGAAAACCCTCCGGCTCATTTCCTCCTGGGACAAGGTCCACATGGTGGGATTCTCGCTCGGGGCTCATGTCGCTGGGATTGCGGGCGCTCTAATTCAACGGGCAAGTGGTGGTGGATCTAAAGTTGGGAGGATAACGGGGATTGATCCGGCCGGTCCGTTGTTTGAACAGAGTATCAACGCCGTGGGACAGGTGACGTGGGCCCTGAACAAAACTGATGCCAATTTTGTCGATGTTCGTAATTAACGATTGATTTTCCTGATTGATCTTGTGGATAATGATTAAATAATTATTATTGGGTTCGGTTGCCTAGGTAATTCACTGCAATATGGGCCCTGTGGTTACTTTTGCCTTTGCTCGCGGCAAGTTTGGCACGATACTCCAATCCGGGCATGCGGATTTTTATCGTAAGGCTCACATTCGCCGGCAAAGCAGTTTTAATTTTTCGTTTTAGTTTCGTTTCGCTTGAGTGTTTTTTGTCAACTGCTCAGCGGACGGTGGGGAGTCGCAAAAGAATTGCACAGAGGTGCAGGATGAGTTGGAAGCCTGTTCCCACATCAAGTGTCCGCTAATCTTTGCCCAGTCAATCACGGACCATCACGGTTTTGCTTCGTGCCTTTGCCAAAGTTGGGATAAGTTCATCAATGGGTCGTGTCCCTGCTCGAGGGGCGGCGGCTCGGAAATGGCAATGGGAGAAGAATGCTCCAAACGGTGCGTGCGGTGGTTCATTCATACTAAATCAAAACAATACTGAAAACGTTTTTTTTTTTTGATAAATTCCGGAAAAGCAAATTTAATTATTAGCATATTTTGTATTACGGTCAGGGCCCTTGGGAAATACTATCTTGTCATGAAGTGAGTTACGAACCAGCAAGCACTTTGGGAAATATAAATAACGCCTTTTTAATAAATAAAGTTTGTTTGCATCAATCAAAATTAGCACCACATCAGCACGGTTTTTTATTAGTATGGCAACATAACCGTTCCGTTGTTTGTCACTATAATATAGAACAAAATGATTCGTCCGAAAAACAAACGTATTATTTCCATATTTTATTTTGATACATTTTACAAGTGATGTAGTCGGTGATTTAGATTTGGCATTTTCCCAAAGTGTTTTGCATTGAGTTTTACATGAACCGATAGTATTTCCCAGACGCTCTACCCAAAACAAGAAACAAAACCCCGCACTTTACTCACGTTGTCACTGTCGACGAGATCAACATGATTTTGATTTACTAAAATCAATCTACCTTTTGGCGCATCGTTCTCCCATTGCCGTCTCTAAACCATCGCCCCTCCAACACGGACATTTGCCACCTTTGAAGCTCTCCCAACTTTGGCAAGGGCAGGAGAGGAAATAATTGGAGATTGATTGGGCAAAGAGCAACGGGCATTTGATGTGGGAACAGGCTTCCAACTGGTCCTGCAGCTCAGTGCAGTTCTTTTGGGATTCCCCACCGTCCGCTGAATACTTGCAAAAAACAAAATTTGTCACGAAATGCGGAAAACATTACATTACATATTTATGCTTTAATTAATTGAAGTGGCAGGGGCAGGGGGAACTAAGTAGTTACGATAAAAATCCGCATGGCCGGATTGGACCATGGTGCCAAACTTGCCCCGAGCAAAGGCGTAGGTTAACAAGGAGCCCATGTTGCAGTGAATAACCTAGACAACGGAATTCCAAAAAATAATTATTGACGGGGTCAAAATTATTGAAAATGGGGCAAGATGAGGAAAAATCAAGAATTAGTCTAACATCAACAAAATTAGCATCAGCTTTGTTTAGCGCCCGAGTCACGTTTCCCAAAACACTGCTGCTCTGTTCGAAAAGGGGACCGGCCGGATCAATCCCGGTTATTCTCCCAATTTTGATTGGTCCCCCGTTGGCCCGATGGATTAGGGCGCCCACGATCCCAGCGACATGGGCCCCAAGAGAGAAACCCACTAGGTGGACATTCTCCCAGGAGGATATTAGCCTTAAACTTTTCAGTCTTCTCAGGAATTCCGCGACGTCTTCGCCGGCGTAGGCGGTCGAAATGGCGGCCTCGTAGTATTTATGCAGTGGCTCGGTGGACAGGGACGTCCAGTCCACGATGATCACATTGTAATTATTTTGCTCGCTAATCGCCCCGTACGCGTCTCCGATTTCAAAAATGTGCATCTTGCGAATGGACAGTTCCCGTTTTGCAAACACGGGTGGGGAGTAGCCGTGAATGAGCACTTTCACAGTCCCGTTGGGGTGCCACCGGCCACGCGAATCGGCGTCGTATCCTGTTCGCTGGAGCTCCTCCCACTTGCCTCTGTGTCAAAAGAAATTTAGGGTTAGATTGTAATTCAAATGAATTTGAGGATCAAAATTACTACTTTCAGCGCACGTTTTGGTCACGTTTTGGAACGGAGAAGGTATCGAATTTGCTTCTGACGCTGCCGCTTCCCCAAATCTGTGTTTTCTGGGAGTTGGTCCGGGTGTTGGTGATGCTCCACTCCCCTTGTTCCACCTCCACCACCACCATCCTCTGCCCCCATCATCAGTGTTGCTGACGCTGAGTATTTGTGATGAAACAGATGACCCTCTTCGTCGTCTTCTGGAAGCATCCCCAGCTGGATGGGCGAATCATGGGTTCCAAAAAGTGGAACACTGTCCAGTTCATCCCTTCATGACACATCGAGCGAGAGAAGTATAATATAATGTAATATATAATAGTGTTTCGTTTTATACCGTTCTTGTTAAATACCGTATTATCCTGATTGTTTATTGTATGATTTAAGGTAAAACCTTACGAACTCGCTTTTGTGTGGGGCGGCGTGAGATTTACAGAGGACGACCATAATAATAATGGGAAGGCTAATAACAATCACATTCATATCAACTTGAGAGACTGAAAGTAGAGATGCAATAGAAAAACTGTCACGAAAATGAAACAATTTTTTTTGTTCTACTTTCTTTCCTAACACAAAATATTCCGAGTTCAACTGTGGAGGACAAGTCACTTAGAAATGAGCAGAGTATTATATGTGAATGTATAAAAAACCACGTCAAACAAAATATTCCATAATAACAAATCTAATATCTCTAAAATCTAATAATATCGGTCGGCACTCTCTGAATACTGCCGTAGTAGAATGCATGAAACACAATTGGTAGTAAAATTCCCGAGAAGATGAACAATTATGCATTATGATTAGGCATTGTATTTATGATGGTTCCTCACATACTATATATATTGTTTGAGGACCGTGACCTCAAAAATAAAACCTGGTTTCTTGCATAACACTATATAGCAACTCTCGTATTATAATGTTGTAAATAAAATTGAGCTTTTATTAGATTAGAACGTCTAGACAGATAATTAATTCCTGCGTAGGTAGGGAGCTGTAAATGTTGGATTATTTTAGCTGCGCCCTGTGAATAAATTGTATAGAGTATAGGTGAGGTGAGCTAATGTAAGTCATTTCAACCATTGAATACATGCGCGATTATTAATGATTCAGCTCTAAGCACAATTTTTTGTGGGGATTCATCACGAGGCCTGTGGGCATTCCCAAGGTAGTCATTTGTCATAAATTGAATATAAAATTATTTAGCTATACACTTTGTTTGATTGTTTTAAAAATAGAATATCAAACTCAAAACAAAAACACAAGTGCATTTAGTTAGATGCCTCCTAGTTATAGCTTTTATTTAGAATGGAGCAATTCGACAGATAAAAAATAAGCACAAAACAAGCAAGAAAATGTAAGAAGTTTTCCAATATTTACTCGAGGAGACGATTGCTAATTCAGCAAGGGTTTCTTCACGCGAGGAAAGGCTGGTATCTTTGGTATCTGTTACTATCCGATAATTTCATACTATTCATACACATTCGTGTACAGATGGTGCTTACAAGAAGGGGAAAACATCTGCATATATGCTATTTTTCTGATGCATTTTGAGTTAGTTTTCATACAATTATAATTTAGTACGTTAGATTCACTTCACTTCAGACGACGAAGTTGTTTCAATAAGACGTCTTAGGAATATTGTTGTTGGAACTACGAGAACTAACTGGAATCGATCGGGAAATTGTGGGCATTTCCTGTTACCTATATTGCACGTGGTATTTTGGGTTGTTGAGGATAACAGTTGAATACCAAATTTTAAATCCCCAATTTTATATCCCAAACGACTCAAAATCCCAAATAAGTTTTTTTTTACCAAAATCCAAAGATCCATAGCCTCAGTCCGTTCTAAATAGTAACAATAAGATTTATAAGGAAATATCTACAAAGAACCTTATGTATTTTACGTTTTACATACTTTTCCCAATTTAGCTTTTACATTATATATGTAAAAACTCACAAAATTATTAAATTAAAAATATGTAGGAATGCCAACAACCCAAAATGCATAATTATCAAATGCTCAGATTCCTAATGTCAATTGTTTGTGCGTCAATAATTGTAACGGGGCCATTTTGTTTATCGTTATATAGTAGTGGAATGCTGGCATAAAATTAATAGCTCCTTGTTTGACTCACAAGGAAACACAGTCAGGTGTTATTTACACCCATTCAAACGAAGTATCAATTCCGTGTGTAAGTTATAAGCGTAGATTTCAAACATGCTATCCGATTTCTGCAATCACAGAGAATAAATTGGCAGATGAAAATTGTGAGTATCAAAATCAGTGTAATTTAAATTTTACACCAGGGATATTAATAAAAAGATGAGAACAAACGAGATTTTTAAATAATTTATGGGTTTCGCAAAAAATGGACTTCGGACTCGTAATCTAAGCATGATGTTTACTCAGCATTGATACTTTGTTTGTCTAGGTGGTAAAACACTTGACGATTTTCCCTTGTCAGTGTAGTTACTTGCGGGTTTAGGGGACCTCATGCGTTAATATATTATTTTTAATGCTACACGCACAGTTCCACAGTATTTGTCCGCAGTTGCGCGAGAAATATTTGTTACTGCTTCTTCGGGCTCAATACTTTGTTGTGTATTGTGATTGCTTGTGACAGTTCCACATCAACTTGCCTCACGTATCAACAGTGACATTTAATTTCAGCTGCCTCCATTCTCAAGTTGGACGTGAATATGATGGTCGTCCCTTTTATTATTATTATTTTGGTGACCGTCCTCCTCCTCCAAACCACCGCCAATGACAAACTGAGTTCGTAGGTTTTTGGCTAGAATTCCAAGAAATATAAAACTTTCCAAATTTTCTACATTTTTTTTATTACATGTTAATATATTTTTCGTAAACGTTGCAAAAGGGATGATGAGGTGGACAATAATGTTCCACTATTTGGAATCCACGACTCGCCCATTAAGTTAGGGACCGTTCCAAAGGAGGAAGAGCCCTCCAGAATAGTAGGGGGAGAAGAAGAGCCAAAGAAACCGTCCAACACCGTCCATGGAAAGCGCCAGCGTCAGAAGCAAATTCGCTATTTGCTCCGTTCCAATAATAATAATAGCAGTGGCAGTGGCAAATGGGAGGAGCTACAGCGGGACGGACTCGATGCGGACTCTGGTGGCCGGTGGCATCTCAAAGGAAAGGTGAAGGTGGTTATTCACGGATTCTCCCCACCAGTGTTTGCAAAACGAGAGCAGTCCATTCGCAAAATGCACATGTTCAAAATCGGGGATGCGTACGGGGTCGCCAGCGGCAAAAGTTACAATGTGATCATCGTGGACTGGACGTCCCTCTCCACTGAGGAGCTCTGCGATTACTGCCAGGCTGCACTGTCCACCTCGTATGCCGGCCAAGACGTCGCTAATTTTCTGATAACCTTGAAAGACCTTCAGCTAATTGCGTCCTGGGAGGACGTTCACATGATCGGATTCTCTCTTGGAGCTCACGTGGCTGGGGTGGCGGGAGCGGCAATCCAACGGCTCAGTGGTGGTGGCGCCTCCTCCAAAGTTGGAAGAATAACGGGGATTGATCCGGCAGGTCCGCTGTTTGAACAGAGTTTCAGCGCCTTGGGACACGTGACGCGGGCGCTGACTAAAACTGATGCTAATTTTGTTGATGTTCGCAATTGACAATCTTGGTTTACGATTTTAGCTTACAATTTATTGACTTCAAACAAAGTCAACTCCAATTATTACTATGGAATTCTCTGTTGCCTAGGTAATTCATTGCAACATGGGCTCCGTGCTTACTTTCGCCTTTGCTCGTGGCAAATTTGGCACGATACTCCAATCCGGTCATGCGGATTTTTATCGTAAGTCTAATTTAGGAAACCCCTGCCCCAGCCACGTCAAATAATGTGGTTATTATTATGTTTGAACTTTCGCTTGAGAAAATATTCAATGAGGTTTTCAGCGGACGGTGGGGAATCTCAAAAGAATTGCACCAAGTGGCAGGATGAGTTCGAAGCTTGTTCGCACATCAAGTGTCCGCTCATCTTTGCCCAATCAATCACAAACTACTTTGCCGCCTGTCCTTGTCAAAGTTGGGAAATGTTCAAAAACGGAACGTGTTCCTGTGCCAGGGGCCAGGGCGGCGGCTCAGAAGTGGCAATGGGAGAAGAATGCTCCAAAAGGTTGAATTAAATCTCGCTGAATTAAAAGACTCATTAAAACTCATTAAAATTAATAAGCGTTTTATTATGGGTAGGGCATTCGGGAAATATTATCGGTACATGTAGTGAGCAGAACAGAACCTTGGCAATTACTTTTAATAAATAAACCATGTAAACGTTAAAAATAAGGAGTGCGGAAATGTCCTTTGAAAGTTGTATAACATTCTGTTCAGCGGTTTTTTCTTTTCGTTTAAAATTTT
>JAANSN010005102.1:0-13218 GCA_036850665.1 Dicranocentrus wangi | reverse complement strand
AATAAACATCCCAAACCGAATCCAAGGACATTCCAGAATCCAAGAAAATGGCTCCGGCAACTGATTCAAAAACATCGCCTAGTGCCTTAGGTACTTCAATGTCTTCTGCCTCTTCACACTCTTCTTCGTCCATTAAATAGTACTAAAAGTAGCAATAATCCAGCAATTCTGATTACTTGCGTATCATCCCACAAAATTGGATTATATAACTAAATATTTGCCATACATCTTGGGTTAAGGTATGTCCATGCTGCTCTTGAAAGGTTACAAATTTTTGCAACACTCCAGCGAGACCAGGTGAACAATGTCTGAAGTATTTATGGAATCCGTTCTTGACAGCTAGTGAGGCAAAAATAGTATTGTTTACCAAAGCAGATCGTAAGTCTGTCAGTGAGCCGGGAGAGTGCTGAAGTGGGTCCTCATATAGATGCCTTGTTATAAGGTAATCTAATATTGCATCGCCTAAGAATTCTAAACGTTGGTAACAATCTGTGAGATTATTAGGGGTGTAGGAGGCATGAGTGAAAGCCTGCAACAGATAGCTTCTATCTCGAAATCGGTATCCAATCGACTCTTCGAACTGATCGTATCCCTGAAATAAAAAAATAGTAAATATTACATAACTTGTTTTATACCGTCAAAAATATTGTTATTGCTATTTTTTCCAATCTAATTTAAGTGCAATACCTTTAGCAAAGTAGTTAGTTGACATTCACAGTCCGTGTTATATCTCAGTAGGGGAGAGTTAGGGGGGTGAAGATTCTCGAATAATATAAGGTCTTTGGAATTGGGTAGTTCCATGTAAAAGAGTGGCTGGGGTTGAGAAGTCTTAGTTGATGTCGACTCTTTAAACGTTTGTATCTTCTCTTTGCTTACTAATTGCGAAGGTAAAACTCGGATTCCTAGCCACGACATAAACAACAGAGCTCCCAGTGGTCCCATTGAAGTTAAATAAGCTCCTATCAAGGCTTCAACGCAATCCGCAATGGATTTATCCGGAATGGATTGTTGCGTTACTAAGTTGTATGGAATTACTTCAGACCCACCAGTTTTTGCAGGTGATTCGAGGCTAACACCTTTCCAATATTTGGATTCCTGAGTAGACATTAAGATTTAAAATGCAACAATGCAATAGTAATTGTGGAATATTCGTTAGGTATATTGAAAACTATTTCATATCATACATCTACAAACTGTGACTGCAACTTATGCGAGGACTTGGACTGGAAAACTTTATCCAATTCTTTGGGAATATGGTAGCCTGGCGGGAGCCAATTATCGTGTGGTTCGAATTTTGTGGCCACCATTACTCCACCCAGACCGCGTCGTCTTCCAAGCCGGTAAAGGTGTACATTGCTTACTTGCTTAGATCTCAAGTGGCTCAACTTTCCTTCATGAATGTTTTCAAATGTACAAAATAAATACGACGTAATAGCATATTTCAAGAACGAGTCTCCAATCGTCTCCAGTCGTTCGAGATTCAATCCATCATTGGCATTTGACATTGTTAGGGCCTGCAATATCTGACAAGGGCTAGGGCCAACATGATCATCCAGTGAAGGCTGGAAGTCAAAGCTGAAGCTTTTGTCATTATCTCGTAATGATACCGTTCGATGTCGTTGGTTTTTAAACTCGTCAGACTCTGCGAACGATTGCGGAGGATGGACAAAGGTTAGTTCCTTAAAGACAGACTCATATTCCGATTTTGGTTTAACTGATGATGCGTCATCTTCGTCATTCCGTTTCTGACGTCGTGACTCCAACTAAAACATTTCATGCATGCCATAATGTTATGAACTCGCTCAGAATTAGGTTCAAATTTTTAAGTAGCTTTGGTATGTATTAATTGTATGTATTACCGTTCTCACGGAATCCCAATCAATGACATCACTAATACTGTTAATTTTCTCTTCTACTCGCCCTTCAAAGTCTTTTCTAAGTATATCTTCCTTCAGCGACGCGTCTAGTGAAACATCCAAATCTCCATTGATAGTATTTGCCTCGGGTTGGCATTCAGGTACATCATCAATATCATCCATTTGCCACCACATGTCTTCGTTCGCAGACCACTCGTCGCGTACTCTACGATCAAATGCTGTCCCTAACTTTCGCTTATCCAAAGCTTCCGCAGTATTTCCATTGTGGAACTGTATTTTAAAATTATTTTCTTCATCGAGAAAAGACTCGTCAGAACCACTCATGTCCGACGTCACAGACATATTGTCGGCATCCATTGATTTGGAATCGTCCAGATCCTCAATTGGAACAAATGCATCTTGGTCCCACACTTCTCCCCAGTGGGTTGGACTACCGTAGAGTGCCCGATGTACCCGATGATTAAATCTGGCAAAGAAAGCAGCATAGCATGCAGGACAATTAGCCTGATGACTGCTTTATCCTAAATCTACAACTTGAACGATTGAAAAGTTTCCTTACAAACGTGATCGTCCTCCCCAAGTCCAATTTTTATCCAGCATCATTAGATTAGAAGGTAAAGCTACCGTTGGATCCATCAACAACTCGTCTTCGTCCTCGTCATAGTCTTGTTCATTTGCCAACGTTTCCGATGCCATTTCATTGGACCAAGTACCGATTTCTAGGGTTAGTGGTCGACACTTTTTCATTTCTTCACTCAAAATTTCATTTGCAGATTTGCTACATGACACAAATTAATCATTAGAGCTTGTTATGGGAATACCGATGTAGGAAAACCATTCCTACTATTACGTCTAGTGCAATTGGAGCATTTAATTACTAAAGGATATCTGTATTTATGTGTTTTTAGCTTACCCAAAAAGCTTCTCATTGAGCAGTAAGGATTCCGCAAGGGATATGTTGGCACTGGGTGCCTCCTTGGCAGCCTTTGCAAAACCAGAAAGTTCCTCTTCCTCTTGCTCGTTACTATCGACCTCTTCGCCATCTTTCTCCGACTTTTCCTCTTTTATTTCACCATTTTCTTTGGCATTTGACTCCTCCCCCTCTGTATTTGAAGAATGATCATCTCCGTTGCACTTATCACTACTTTCACTCTTTTCTGAGCATTTGACTTCTGCATCTGTAGGTACATCTTCCACAGCTGGTAGAGAAGCGTTGGCAGCGACAACATCACTTAGAGTCCACCCGAAACTCAAGGGTTCCCATTGAAATTCTTTAGTAAGGACAACTTTACCCAAACCATGAACTTGACTAGCCACCATTACCCTTATATTATTGGCAAGTAGAATGCAGTTCATTCTATAGAGAACACACGGGAGGCAAACAGCTTGTCTCCAAAGGGAAGCCGAAAAGGGGTGAATAGCGCAGAGTTCAGGTACCAAAATTTGTTTCTGCTCTAGATTTTCTCGTTTCGCTTTCTTCGTACTTTCACTACTGGTTGGCAGTGCCATTCCTTTCCTATTTACGTAACGAGGAGTAAGGAAGTTTAATCTTGCCGAGGTGTGGTCAACGTCAAGAAGAGGCTGCTGGGCGTTTTGTATACCTATGCTATACTTTTTATTGTAATACTCCTCAAATGTTTTAAATTCACAACCTACAAGAATATGAATAAATCATGAACGGTAGTTAATATCACTTGTAATAAATTTGAAATAACCTTTTATACTTTTGCCTTACCTGGAAACTGAGAGCGAGGGGTAAGGTTTTCACAAATTTCAGCAACGTAGAAGTACTGTGGTACATCGTGATTCCTATACCATGGCATCACCACTGCGTCAGTGTAGTCATCCGGATGAAACTCATAATCCTTCCTTTCGTCGTCTGTTCTTGGTCTAGGTCTAACTGTTTCCCGTTCGCTCCATATTAAATCCACGAAATTCCAATCAATAACGACCGTATCCTCAACCGCTTCAGAATCCGAGTTTGCACATTCTAAGCGCTTCAGCGGAACAACGTAATACGAGTTGTCCGAAATGGTGGGGTCAAAAAGTGTTAAATACTTGTCTAAACGAAGTACAGATGTAAAGGTGTAGTGGTGAAAGGCAGAAATCTTTTGGATTTTATCCTCAACTAGTATATTTTCTTCGCTGACGACTCGAACCAACTGTACTTGAACCTCACCACAGCGAGTGTAAATTGGGAAAGGGGGTAGTGGAGGAATTGGTTTAGATAAGACTATACCAAAACACTGGGAAGCATTTTCTGGTGGATGCAACTTTCGGCCTCGAGTGTTTTGCTCTTCGGGCAGTGGACACGTGAGTATCATTCGAATCCAATAGAGATATGCTGTATTTTCTGGCTTTGGCAAACAATGTAATAATTCTGGAGTTATTTGTTTATTATAGTACTGCCGTCTTTTGGTGCTGCCAGGTCGAAATTCTCCACAGTCATCATCTACCGAGTCATCCCCGTCGTACAAATCAGGTTCTTGCCGTACGCTCTCCTTCCCGATAGGCATGAGTGAGTCATCCAACTCCCCGTTTGAATGTAATATCACAACAGTTTGTAAGGCGACAGCTTGCTTGGCCAAAGAAATGGATGGCATTGGGACACCCTGAACCAATACAAAACGAATAGTTATAATAATAGGAGTTTCGACTCTTTAACTTATTTAAATAGTATGAATATGCAAATATTACCTTAATTGTCCATTTAACTGGTGAGTTGATTGGGAGTCGTAAGTTACATGAATGGCGCATGTTACCCTTTGCATCTGCAGAGCCTTCGATACGCCAAAGTGGGACGAGTCTGGTAAACGTGTCTGAAGGAAGTCGAGCGCAGTACCGGTTCACAATTGAAATTGAATTTGATAGCCGGGCCGACTTGAACCGGGGAAACGCTGAGTCCCACTCTTGTTCTGAGGAAAATGATGACTCGAGTGCATGCGGTCGTGGGATTATACTTCGGACTAAGAGACTTTCCTCAACCACTTTGTAAGTGGAAAGTTGCCTCAGAGAGTGAGACAAGCAGTCTTTTGTTGAAAACGCGTAATATTCTGCATCAAATCCCTGGGCTCGTCCCTAAAACAAAACATTATGAATTATTTCTTGTTTGCTAAAAACATGACATCATGACATGCGCCAAATTAGTGTCTAACGCCTCCGGTTCCCAGTGTATTATCCTTTCTTTCTGTGCTATATACTTACTTTAGAAAATAGGTAGGACCTAAAGGATTTTGCTGGATCAAATCTAACGACTAAATTCGCTTTTGGAAGTTCAATTCCTTCTTCTAACAAGGAAGTGCCTATCAATAACATTTGCTTCTCTGTATCTAAATTTCTTCAAACATTCTTCTCTTCGTTTGTGTTCCATTTCGGCTTCTCGTGAATCTTTTGCGTATTCCGGATTGGGGTCGATTGCAATGGTGGGGTTCAGACCAATTAACTTGCTATCCGAATAAGATGCTTCTTTGAGGAAATGGAATCTAAAGCAAGATAAAGCTTTAATTATTGTAATTGTAGGTAACCTTCAAATTCAAAATAACAATTAACACAATCCAGATTATGTTATTTATATAGATATTTAGCTTTCTAGTTTTGGCTTTTATGGATTATGGATAAAATACTCACAGGATACGTGCATCGAATCGATTTTCAACAAATATAATTCCACACAAGGATGATTCATCTATTCTTTGAAAGATCTTGGGCTTCTTAGAGAAACGACCTCTATGACCCGCAGTTCGTCGTCGGCCATGCGGCTTTTTCTGTTCGCTAGTAGTAGTAGTGGTAGTAGTAGAAGACTCTTCTGTTGTAATAACTGTATCACCACCTGTTTCATTGTCCATAGTTTTCGTAGATGTTTCATCGCTTTTCTCTGCTCTTGTATCGTTTTCATTAGAAACTTGCTGTTCATTAGAAACTGGTTCCCCTATTATAATTGCGCTTTCCTGTTTTTTAGCATCAGTTTGCATATCACCAACACTGTTAGATTGTTCGACACCAGTGTCTGGTTGCTCCACGATAACTGGGTCAAGTGATTTTTGCTGTAAACTACCCTTTGAGTTATTTTCTTGAGGTTCATTATTATCTTCACATTTATTATCTTTCTCATGCGCCTGGTTATCATCACATTTTTTACCCATGGGTTGTCTCCGCCTACCACCACCACCTCGCCCGCCACCTCGCTTCCCTTTATTTTCAAATTTGACACTTTTCCTCTGTTTGCCAGGCTTACTTTGTCGTTTCTCGTCTTCTGTTCCCAATGACAGTGAATCACCAAGATCAAAACTGTCTGCGTCTCCATCTTCATCATCATCAAATTTTTCTTCTTGTCTTTTCGGTTTTAATGGTTCTGCTGGATGCGTTAGATCAAATCTTCTAAGTATATCCAAAACTGCTCTTAATTTCGGAGTGGAAAATTTTTCGAGCACTTGAATAGGCTCATATTTTTTAAATTCAGATAACAATGTTTTTTGAACAATGGTAAATCTAGTGTGAAGTGCGCCTAGAAGTAGATAATGACGCTCGTACGGAGTTCGAACCTAAAACAAAAATTTGAATTTTGTTATGCCCATACAAACTTAAACAGTATACCATTTTTGCAAACTATTCAACTACCTTAAGTTTTTCCACAAGGTGAATCAACAAAATCAGAGCTCTGCAGGCACACCACGGTCCAAAAGTTTCCAATACTTGAAAAAACTGTTCGAGAACCTGCAAAGGCTCACTCTTAGGATGTGGTATTTTCCGGAGTTCCTGAATTAACGAGTCAGATTCCTCATTCTCTTCTATAGCTTGCGTCGAAACTCCATTATCAAACCCATAAGCTGCTAGTGCGTCAAAGGTGTGTTTTTCTAAAAAGCTTTTTACAGGTGCTAGGATTTCCTTCACACGATTGCTTAGCTGTAGGGCAACATCTTCCAAATATGAAGGAACGAACCGAACAATCCTTTCTTTTGGAGAAGTTGAATATCTACAAATGTACGAAGTAGTAATTACTAGTAATTACCTATGTAAGGCTATGCATACCTAAAACATCACATCCATCACAGTAAAAATCATAATATATGCGTGCCTTTAAATACCTGAGCATTGCTACGACATCACTGGTTGTGTCAACTTTGGCACTACACAATGCCTCCAATCTCTTGAAGGTTTCTTCCATCCGCCAAAAGCCGTCAGACTCATTTCCATAAAAATGAAGCAGGGATACTGTAAGGAACACGGTTCTTATTCTACCGCTGCTCCCTTCTTTCCGCTTGTCGTTGCACGTTCTAACAGCGAACCAAATTAGAAATATTTTACATGTATGCAAGATGCAACACAAATATATGTATCCAAAAACAAAGTTAAAATAGGAAATTCAATTCAATGCCTTACCTAATTACAGCTAAAATTTCCAAAAACTCTTGTCTAACTTTACTATCTCTCAGCGCCTCGTGCACGTTATCTATAACTATTAAATTAACCCTATTAAGAAACTTATCATCTGACAAGGTTCGGCACATCTCAAGGAACATTGAACCGGCGCAAATGAGCACTGACGAATCCGAAATGTTATGTTTGGCAGTAGTAACATCAACATCCTGTTCTTCTCCAACTAAAGGCGCTTCCTGGATAAATCTCGACGTTGGAATGTTTGTCAGACTTTCAAAGGGTAAATGACAAACTGGAATTGGATTTCCATTATGCTGCTGAGTATTATTATTGTCAGGCTTATTGGTAGTGGTAGTAGTAATTGGAGTATCACCAGGACCAGATTTTCTCCTCGACTTTTTCCCTTTTTTATTATTACTTGAATGCTTTTCATTTTCCAGCGTCACCTCTGCCGTGTCCTCCCCCGTCGATTTGGTAGGGTTTTGGATGAAAACAGAGAATCCTTCAGATTTACTGGAAGCAACAAAAACATGTTCCATGACCATATAGCTCGTCCCATTATTCTCCTCTCCCACAGCCAGTTTTTCTTAAATACAAAAAAGTTGCATGACAAAATGAGCATCTCATTACTTGTAATAATATTCCTTAATGAGCATAAAGGCGAGAAACTGTTTCGCAGGAGGGGTGAGGCAGCATGTGATGACATCATTGGATTTTGAAATTTCCAAAATTTCCACAGGATACTCTTGCGGAGTGAAAAACTCCGAGTGGACATCTATGTTCATGAAACTCATGGCGTCTCGGGGTTTTCCCTTCCTACGTACGCTAACTTAGCAAACCCACACAAAACTTTCTCACACCAACTATTATGCCTTTTTTATTTTCTCAAGTTTTCTCACACTAAAAAATATAACAAATTGACTAGAACAGTTTTATACATCTCGTGTCCAGCAGGAGCAATATAGGAGCCCTGGAACTGGACAAAGGATGATGATGGTGATGATGTGTGTGTTGTGTGTGTAGTTTTACAAGTGCAAATCACTTCAGTAGTACAGTAGAAAACGAAGAAATGGTAGGAAACATGTCATCAAAACTTCACAATTTTGATATGATCTGTGCGTAGTATGATTCTTTGTTCAGAGGTTGTACGAAATAAATTAACACATTTTTGACACTTATTGTCAGTCATTGTACATAAATGCGTTGGGTGCATTTACACTTTTATATCATGTATGTACCTCTCTTTGACTCTAACCTCTTCTCTTGTGCATGTTTTTTCCAAGCGAGAAGCTTGTTATGGATATGGAGTAGTAGAGTTTTGTGCAGTTAGTTGGGGTGATGGCAAGGTAAACAAAAAAAGTATCTCACATGAAGACTGTGTTTGGGATTAATTGCTGGTGCGTGATGATGATGCGGAGATGTTTTTTTGTGTGTGTTGATGCATTGCGGGTGTGTTCATATAAACTGTGCGGGGGTGAAATGTTTTTTTTGCGTGTGTTGATGCATTGCGGGTGTGTTCATATAGAATGTGCGTGTTTCATTTTGGCCCTAAAATCTCCCCATATGGGATACGGTCTTGTATCACGCGGCTTATGGCAAGCATGCCACGGTCGCCCCCAAAATGTGGATTCATCTTCACAATATTATGCACATGCACATGTTTTCTCTTAAATCAACCTTGAAAACCCAGTTGTCATTTTGGTTTTTGGTTCTCAAAATTCTCGTCTCATTCAACATATTATGCCATTCTATTAGTATTTTCTTAAGAATCAGGATGGCGATGCGAACTCTATTCTTGGGAATAAGTTAACAGAATTATATGAAGGACAAAATATTATGACAAAATTGTTGTAAAAGGAAAGCATTATAAAAAGCATGCAGTATATTATCGTAAATGCACAAAATCTGTAGGGAAAGCAGGCTTGAAAAGTGAGCTGTCAACTGTCAAATCCCCAATGCACGCATATTTTTCCGGTTGAATTTGCAATTGATGACAAAATTCGAATACTTAGTCAGATTTTATCCCTATTTTGCAGAATTCATGATCATGCATGGTTGTTCATGTTATTATGTATTTGTGAAGAATATATAGGGCAGTTTCACTTTCACCTGTGTTATATATTATTCTTATTAGGCAAGATGCATGTGCACAACATGCTTTCATGCTTTAAACAAAAACAACAAAACTACCTATATTGGTTTCTTAAAATATGGATTATGTAAGTTATATCATCATTAAGGTATTCTACTTGTTTACACATGCGTGAGTAATATGACTTTTCTTGGAAAAGTTGGAGTCTGGGCTTTGTCTTTGTGCTCTTCTATGTACGGAACCAAAAGCCGAGGACGCATAGTATTGATGGCTATGTGAGCAGGCAAGTTACGAAATCCAAACTAAGAAAGCTCCCGTCTACAATCTTAAAATCCTCTTGTTTTTCTTATCATAGAAAATCATTATAAGTCTAGAAGAATACATAAAAATCCCGAATTTTCCCAATTTCTCATGTTTCTCCTGTGCACACTTACTGTGCCCGTGCTTCTTCATCTACTACTCCCCTCCTTTTATCCGGTTACCCTTTCCACCTCCTCCTCCACCATCATCATCATCATCATCAATAATACACACAACGCGAGACAAAAACCAAACTTCCTTTTTAGGGCACGCACGCACACACAACACATTAAAAGCACAATATATATGTTTTTATACCCGACCCGATCCCATATGATACGGACGGGACGGAGTTATAGGGAGTCAGTAGTGAATAGTGTCAGAGAGTTGTATTTCTATATAAATCGGGTGTATAAAAAGTAGAGGTGGTGGTGGTACTGCTACAATCATCAATATAACTAAAATACGACGACTACAACTTACTGCTGCTCCTCTCACGGATGATGATGATGCCTCTTTCCCATATTCTACTTTGCTAGCTGCTCCCCTTTTTGTCATTTTGTAATATATTCCCAAGCATGACCGGCGGTAAGTACACATATCATCATATCATGAATGAGAAAAAATATTATATCTCCTATCCTATAAAATCGCTATTATGTCAGTGAACCTCCTTTTGCAAGGTGGTGGAAGTGGTGCTCGTTATTGCACACGGGGAAATCTCTAAAATAAGTATACTTCCTGTTGTATGTATATTTCCCGTTTACTCACTTGCAAATGGTATATACCTGTTAGCATGATCTTCTCCAGAGTTTCTGGAAATGACGTTCTAATTGGAGAAATCCCTAAAAGTAATTAAGTTACCTATTCAAACGAATTTTCTGGAAAGGCAATCCATCAGTGATTCTCAAAATATAAAATTTCGACATAAAATGCCAAATGCCAATGAGTAGGGCACAGTAAATATATAGGAGCATCAAGAAAGTGTTTTCCACAATTTTCGTGTTAATAAAAAAAAGCCAAGAATTTACAATTCACCATGTTTTGCCACCAGTGTCGTTACTGCAAAGTAAGCTTTGAACAATGGGGAAAGCTGGTCAGCCACAAGAGGGATGAGCATCAGGAGGAATTCGAGGCATTAAAAAGAGCCCTCCTTCAGAGAAAGCAAGAGACTGCAAGAAAGAAACTTTTATTACTTGAAGGGTACATCAATAAAAGTTATGTGGATTAATTTTTTTTTTAAAAACTTCAGGCAGACTAATAATAATAATGTCATAATTTTATTTTGTAATTTTAGAGTTGAAATGAATGGTCTGGACAAATCTCCGTCTACTAAACCCAGAGTTCATACAATGAGCGAGTTGCGAATACACGGGGTTGCGGGTAGTGTTGTTACTCCTCTCAGGAAATCTACCTCAACCAAGGAGGTAGACGCAAAGGATTTAGAAAATCAAGAGATTTCGCTATGTATCCCGTCCCCAGCAGTTCATTATCGAAGTTCTTCGTCCTCGAGTTCATTTACATCAGCATCTTCTTCATCCCTATACTCCACTGGAATCTTTAACTCCAGTCTCTCTCGCGTTCACCCTCGCTCCGCTGGAACAGCAACTTTCAATCGCATCATCATCCCTCCACGTGAACCCATCGCATTAAACTTAAATTGGATATCACCTTCTGAACATTCCAACAAGGCGGCGGTGCTCTACCATCAAATGAATGATACTGATGAAATCGAAATTTGCGTGTCCCCTTCCGATGATGGATCCCGCATTTCTCTGACCAAACACCCAGTGCCAGGGTCTCTCATTGAAAATATATTAGCCGGTGATAAGCAGCGTTATAGTGAAAACGAACTACGTAATAATAACCTTATTCAGCAACCTGAAGTTGTTGATAGAATAAGTTTCGCCCACGTCGTTCGTGAGGAGGAGTTGCAAGAAGAGCTTCAAATGACTTGTTCTAAAAACTGCAATCCTCCTCCTGCTAGAAACAATGTCATTATTTCAGCGGAGGACTGTAGCAGCAGTAATAAGACTAAGAGGGATTTGGAAATTCTGAAAAATCAAGGAAAGCGCTTACAGAAGCTCCACTCTCAGATTCGGCATCATACCATGACGAGGACTAAGCCAGACCCTGGAGGAAATAAACCCAAGCGTATCCGTTCAGAAGGAAATTCGCGGGACGGTTCCGGTTTCCACATGAATACAAGAGCTTCCCCACGAAGGTCCATATAAACTTAATTATTCTTTACCGAAACCTATAATATCGTTACAGAAAGGAGCATCACAAACGTGGACATTACATCGTTGAACATAATATGCCTGAAACCTTTTTATATTCTATTTTTACTCATTTTAAGAAGACGGCATCGTGTAATAATCTCTCCTTAATCAAACACATTTAATTTAAATCATCGATACCAAAGTCAATTTTCTACGCTATTTATGTAAAAAGATTTATTAATACATTTACATAATATTGTGGATACATGCATGCAGTTGGTATCCTGGTTTAATCATGTTTTCATGATTTATTTATAATAAGTCTATGTTAAAATTTTCTTTTTATGTACCTATTTAAAAAGTGAAATTGTATTAAGTAGCTATACATATAAATTAGCTATTTGTTAACGTAATAGTAGTTAAGTACTATTATCCCCCGACGCCTACTGTTCCGCACTCGTAGTAAAAATAATTCACAACGCGTGAGTGAATACCTTAATTTTGCAAATAGACTATAAACGAATAAATACCATGCTGTAAAGTAAGGTAACCAAATAATTTGGTGCTGACGATGTTCGTTTTTAAGTTACTGTAAAAATTCGTTTTACCAAGAACGGTTACAAACGGGCATGCGATCATACATAACATTTATTCATAGTTATCAAGTAAAATGACTGATCTAGACTTTTTGTCGCGAATTTTTATTTAACAGTAGTTAAAAAGTATTTTAGGGATAGGTAAGAGTCTTTTCTCTAGCTTGTTGCGTTTTATATTGCAGCAGTCAATGCATTCGTAGATATATGATATTAGTCCCCGCACGCCAAGACTAATTATTTGACTGGATACGTTGACATTTTAATATATCAAACTACAAAAAGCTTATCCGGCTGATTTGCTTTAGAATTATGCGTTAGAGTTAGAATAAATGTACCCATGAGAAGCTTTCAAGTTTACATTTGATTCAGATTGTTTTCTACGTGGTACTAAAATAAGCTGTTGTGCCAGTTCATTGCATGGTTGACATTCATTAAATTGAGTCACGTCCTCAGAATAAAAAACAGAACCTGATATCAAAACTCCAGTGACTCCAGTCAGACGCAATAACCCTGGCTCTGGACATGTACAGTTTCGAGGGAAAGCAACTTGGAAACTTGAAATTCTGCCATTGTAATATACTTATATTCCTCTTTATCATTACCATTGGATCATTTGATATTAAATTAATTTACAAAAGCGAAAGTAATGCATGTTCAAATGAAATATAGCATGGGACTGGGACAACTTATTTTGCTTTCTTCAACAGTGAATTGTTTTTGGTACATGAAAGCCATTCGTCATTCGTCTAGGGTGG
>JAANSN010005101.1:0-13222 GCA_036850665.1 Dicranocentrus wangi | reverse complement strand
CTTCCTTGACCTCTGAGGAATGTCCACACCACGTTTGGTGAAAATCGATCAAAGGACATCAAAGTTATGGAGGGAACAGACAGACGGACAGACAGACAGACAGACAAACAAACTAAAAGCATAACTACGCTTCATTGCATTCAGCTACGTAATAATGGTGATTGATTGATTGACGGATTTGCGTCAAAGAGGAGTCGATTCGATTCCCAGCAATTGGGAGTTTCAGAGATGTGACTGCCAAAATGGCTAAAAAGCCAAATAAAAAATTAGCCAGGTCGGGAAGCTAAATTTCAAGGCTGATTAGCTACTTTACTTTTAGCCTTAAAAAAGTGGCTAAATGAAGTCATTTTGGAGTTTCAGAAGTTTTCACACCTTTCCATTTTTTGGCGTTTTTCCCTAGCAAATGTTTTGCGATTTCTTAAAGACTGTGAGCTCTCCATGGATGGATTGGACTCAAACACTTCCATGTAGGTATTGGTGTTACGTTTATACTCATATCATTCAGAAGAGTGTGAGTGTACCTTGTTAAGGAGTGCCGACTGCGCTGCGGAGCAATCCTTATTGAGGATAGTCCGAAAGTCGCCCGGCTGTATATTCGATAACTCTCCAAGCAACGGTTTCGAATTTTCAAATTTCATTTTCAGCAATCGATTGCTTATCAACATAGCTCGGCTAATTGTATGTTCGTTACTCAGCGATATCCGTCAACGGCAACCGTTACAAACCGGTACTACAAAATATATTTCTAATGGTAGCATATACCATATTGTAATGATAATAATAATAATTGTTTATTGTCGTAAGAGACCTTTGTAGAGGGTTTTGTATCATAGACATTATTAAGTCGGGTTGGTGACATATTGTCGGTGACAAGGGTTTTCTACGGGCGAATTTTCCACGATTATTTTTCCGCGGTAAATTTTTACACGCCAAGTTTTCCAGGTCTTAACATTTCTACGGACAGGTTTTCCAGAAGGTGGTTTATTCCAGCCCCCAGAGTGGGCATACAGGGGACCCAACCGGGTCAAATTTTATAATATCATAGCTTACATAACCTCTTTTGACCATAGTAACTATGTATCCCAGCATCACATTAATAGAAATTTCGAAATATAGAATTTATTTAAGCATCTGACGTCTATTGAAGTATGCAAATCAGTATTTTATAGTCATACTCCTAACCGTCCCAACTCTCCCAACCTCTCTCCCACAACCTAACACTAACTAGCATAAAAGTATCACCTTTACCGATCAGTATTTCATATTCTGATCCCTAACCTCTCTCACCTAACCTAACACAACCATAAAACAAAAATATCCTTTATCTCTCACACAACCTAACACTAACTAGCATAAAAATATCACCTTAACTTTACCGATCAATATTTCATATTCTGATCCCTAACCTCTCTCACCTAACCTAACACAACCATAAAACAAAAATATCCTTTAATCACATTTCTATCATGCCTGTGACCAGTTCAGAGTATGCATATTTTGCTTCTTGGACAAAGGAGAACAAATACAATTTATTCATTAGCTTATTTGAATTCCTTCAAAATTTTATGGTCGAAAATTTATACCTTGGAAAACCTTATTGTGGAAAATATTTATTGCGGAAAATATTTTTGTGGAATACGTATGTCCTGGAAAATTAGTCCTGTGGAAAATTTTCGACATTGGAAAATTTGAAAAATGGAAAAAAAGTCACGGAAAATATACCCGCGGAAAACCCTTGTCACGGAAAAAATGCCCGGATCCCCATTTGTGATATGCAAAAAGAACAAAACATTTGAAATGCGATTTCCTGTGATAACAATCTAAATAATAAATCTGACCACCACGTATAATATTACGAGTATAAAAATATGTTTCGGGTCAAACAAATACTTCAAAGAGAATGGTCAAACGAAAACATGTTTGTTGTGGCCATACCTTTTTATTTGGGTCAACAGGATGACATACTTACTTGGTGTGCTGATTTGCGTTATGAGTCATGTTGCGGATAATAAGAGATAAACTTGCACGATATTAAATACAGAATATCGTGGAATCAAAAACAAGTATGTCCAGTATTTTGCAATAGCAATTAAAATCATGCATGTTTGTAAAAAATAATGGTAGTAAAAACTGTAATTCCAAGACTTTTAGTTGGTGGATGGATAATTTAGCATGATCAAGCATTATACTACGCTTGGTTGCATGTCTTGTGGTTTATTAAATACACAGGTTATACTTTTGTACATGGTTCCTTACAAGACATCAATGGATGGGCGCGCCTGATTTTGATCCCCATGTACCTCCACACTCGATTCAATGATTGCTTATTGTTAGCAGATTAGAGTATTACATATTACATTAGAGTATCCTCTTTCATTCAAATTGTTAGTTAGAAAATCTTTTGTGTATGCAAATTTTTATTAGCATAACAATCCATGAGAATTTGTCAGTCTCGTTCATTCTTGGCTTGCCAGGAACATTAGGGTAGTAAATTCTCACCTGGTTAAAAAATCATTTACGCATTCCGTTGTCTTCCCTCACGTATGTTTCAGATTCCGCTTTCGGTCGTCAAATAAAAATAACTCGTGTAAAAAAGTTGAGAATTAGCTGATATTCATCATGGCTATAAACACTCCTGCTAGTAAAATTAGTACAATAATAACTTTTATACGAATAGCTGATTCGCAAATAGATTTTGAATTGTTTGCGTCTGGATCCGACAAATTGGCCGGAATTAATCCACATATTATGTTTAGCCAAAGCCTGCTTTTCCTACTTCCAATAAGACTGGTCAGACCAGTGGCCAAATTAATGTTTGCAATTAATTTTGTTGGTAGATTTAACATGGGTCATTGTTAAACATTAACTTGTTTCAACATTTGAAAAAATGCAAAAAATAATTTGGAACCGTTTTAAGGCAAGTATATTTTGTAACAAAAATTGATATATCAAGTGTTTTAATTAATAAATGGGTAGATTTGTATTGTAAGGAGACACAGCATAGTTTAGAGTTCATTCCATACCTAGAATTAGCACAAAAAATTATTCCCGTGAAGCAGGACGAGGAAAATATTATGAGTCTGTCTGTTGCCATTTTAATAACGTTCTGTTGTTTCCCCATTATGTATTAAAGGGAAGATAGTTTCACCTTTCATTTCGACGCAGTTTGCTCTCTGCAATATTGTGTAATCCTTTTTTTATTTCTAGGTGATTGTCATTTATTCCTCCAAGCAAATTAAGCCAACGTATATTTTTTCATATAACCCTGTGTTTCTAGCTGATTTTACATGCTCAATAATTTTGCTTAGTTACTTAACACGTTGTGTTAAAGAAACCACAATGAGCCAAGTGTTGAATGACTAAAAGAATCATATAAAAACTTTGTACAGTTGATTTAGCCCCATGGCTTGCTGTGAGAGTCGTAGCATCTACCTGTGCTGTGGTAACAGTCAATGAAGCAGCGTTCAGCATGCTAGAGCGGTAAACAGATCGAACTCGTGTTTTGGAGTTGTGAAAATGGTTCCACTAATTCACTTTTTCCGGTTTCAACAGTTGTTTATTTTTAGTACTATTTTTAGTAGTATTTTTTGTATTTTGCAAAGGTTGACAATTTCATACAATCACCACTTTTTTATATGGTGTGACTATATAATATTTCCAATGACATTTCCACAATTCGTGGTAGCTCGACATATATCGGGTTTCCTGAGAGGGAGGCATGCACTGGTTGGAACTGGTGGACATTTCGGCGGTCTGGGGACCATTCAGCTGCAATGGAAGGATATAATTAATAAGTTCTATGGCGGAGGGATATGATATTGAACTTTGGCTACTCGCTTTCAGATTTATTGCTATTAAAAATGTGTGTCTGTTACCTGGTGAGTTGAGGAGGAGAACTAGGCCAACTAGATGAACCAATGCAGGACAGATTTTTATTTTGAAGAAGGTTATATAATAATGATAAGTAAGTAGATTTGATTCGAGTAGTGAGTTCACTTGATTCTAGTCAATCAGTGAATGGCGATAAAATCGAAGCAGGCTCGGCCTGAGTCTCAAGCCCTTAAATGAGCTTGTTACTCTGAACCCTTGCACTTTACTCGGAAATATTGCTTGGAAATAAGAATTTTTGGAACTTGGAATTTTTCTCCGTTTCAGTAGATCGATTATAAGAGTAAAATGTTTTTGCTCGTTGAAATACATGATTTCTTTTTACATTGGAAAATAAATAGTTACACTACCAGTTGCAGATTTTGTTGTAAGCACGTACCTATGTTCTCAGTGTTGTTAAAGAATGGAGAGGAGATGTAAGATTTTTTGCATGTTACGCAACCATGAGATCGGCGTAGCTATATTTGTTTTTTGAAATGTCTGCCATAATGAAAAAATGTGGGGATATGTTCACAGGTTCGTTGATTGCTAAACAATTAGGTTCATTAGTCTCGATTCTGGTGTTACGCAAGAGCTGAAGCCCATCAAAAAAAGTTTGTATGACGTCAACACACAACTCTCGTCTACCATTTATAGAACTTGTATTGTCTGCAAAAAATGATAATTCCCACTTTGGTTTGGTTTATTTCATCTCCATTATCAGGTCTAGCCGGCATGCGTCATCATCATCATCATCATACTTTTACGCATAATTTATTAATTTCTAGTTCGTTAGCGCAACTAATTTGCTTCTTTTTGGTCCAGGCACATGTCACAGCTTAAGCAGCAAAACAGGCAGTTTCACACCGTGAGTAAATAAAAAAAGTTGAGCTCAGATTCATAATAAGCTTGCTTGTGACTTGTGACGCTAGTGGATTAATGAACTACAAAATATAAATATCAAGTGAAATGCCTCTTTGTTCGAAAGAATCAGAAAATTAAAAACAAATCATACCACACATGCCCAATCCAATTAGGACTCATCTCGAAGGAATGAAAAGAGTCTTTCATGTATTTTTTTCTAAATCATTACCTAGGAAGTCCATTTAGCAGCCGTGACATAACATACCACTTAATATTCATAAACATCCAATTAACAATCATAATTAACCCATCAATAATCATAGTCAATAAATGTAGAATGAAAAGACTACAAACTAGAAGGGAAAAACAACAATAAAAAGCAGTCAACGCTGTATTCATCCGACGTGTTGCATCCAACATTTTATTGTTGATATTAACGTGGACTGCCTTGCGTTCTATCAATTTTTGCTGGAGGAGCGTCTTGTAACTTGCATATGGGCTATCCGTGGCATCCAGCCCATCGTCACACAACCTCCTAACGAGCTCGGTCCGACGGAGCCGACGCCGACGGTCCGAGTCGGAATTTCGTACTCCATTTTCGCCGACATATGCCATCATTTCGGAATTTTAGTCGCTCATCCCGTGACGTGACCCAACACTAGGCTCGAGTTGCTTCAAAAATTTGTTATTTTAAAACAGCAGTTTTTGGGGAGAAGTATCCTAGCTTTTTTCAGGTGGCGATCTCCGCCGAGACCGCTGTTGGGGTGCAGCTTGAGATGTAGCTCGACGAGCAAGGTCTCATGGTAATTTGCTAGGTCTGGCTCATCTATGCTACCAGAGTTAGCTTAGCTGTCAGCCTTGATTGCATTTTATCCCTGTACTTGGTCAATTATGCATCCACCTTCTTGCTGTAAAACGTCTCCGCAGTTTTCTCGGATTGGATTGATAACTTCCCCAGACTTAATAAAAAACAGTCGACGTGTTCCTCCAAGAGTCAAACCAAACACCCATACTGTCAAACAAATAGGTTGTTTGTGTTATGCAAAACAACACGTTTGACATGCGATTTCCTGTTATAACAGTTCAGATAATGCTTCAGATAGTGTTTGCTATACCATTGAGTCTTGTGCTGCTTCCTTGAGACCCATTTATGTTAGTTGTAGGTGTACTGATGATAGTATGAGATGTATCTCGTTTGGATTGCAATTCTTTAGTCTTTCCAGTGATGAACTCTGTATTTTTGTGTTTGTTATTGAATTTAAATATTTGATATTGTATACAGATAAGTTTGGGTCAATCACTTTTAGTAAAATTAGGCTAAAATCTAACTATAAAACTTATTCAGGAAGACACTCAGTGGAACACGTCTACACTCAGCAACAGGAAGTAGCCTTGTCAAACAAATAGGTTGTTGACACCTTTCACATTCGATTTCCTATGATAACAATTCCGATAATTTATTTATGGCCAATGAAATTTGCTCAAAAATACATATATTGTGAGTATCAAAATGTGACAAAATAAAGATTACAATAAGTGTTCAAATAATAAAATGATAATGACAAAACCACTATATACTGATAGTGCGTGATGTCCTACGTTGTAAATGATAAGATATAAACTTGCACTATATGAAATTAGAAGTAACTTGTAATAAAAAATAAAACCATTCAATGGGATAGCGAAGTGCCGATCACCAAGAAATGGGTAATCCACAATGCCTACATAGTAATAATGAATAATGCCTAATAAAAGTGAATAATGCGAATGCCTAATAATAATGAATGATGCCTAATGCATGATATATAATTGGTGATTGCAATGTTTGCACCTTGCTGGCTGTAATTTACCTAATATCTAATACAAAGTGAATAATGCATAAAGTCAAACATTGGTAGTAACGGTTTTTAACGGTAGCCGTTGTCAAATATGGCTGAGAGTCAACACGCGCCGAGGTATGACACTTGTGTACACTATGCTGCAAGCGGAATTTTGAAAAGTCAAACCGTTTTTCAATTATGTTGCTCTCGACCGTAATGGTTGTGTTTTACCGGCATGGCCAGACATACATTACGCTCATAGTACGGGCGTCTAAAAATCTGCACTTCATAACCAGCAGGTCACGTTTTAATACAACATTCAGTGCGGTTTTTCAAACTGTAAACTGATGAATTATTCCGTACCCCGTGAAACCTAAAAAAATAATTGGGATGCGACTATGCGGGTCCGATACATTAAGAGGGTAGATATGTGGGGATTGTTCAGAGGAGATTACAGTAGCTGGAATTTTTACGACACTGAAACCTGCCCAAGGTTTTCGATCCACTCTTCCGCATTTAGAGGTGCTTATATAAAATTTGTCCCAACAATATAAATACGAATGAACGAATGAAATGTCAGCATTCACTCATGCTCCCATAGCAGCCTCGCGCACGCATAGCAATCAACCACAGACAGACGATTCGCGCACTCAGGTAACAAACATATATGCACATAGAAATCACGCACACACATTTCAACCACTCATTCACATAACATGGATTTGACAAATTTTCTCGAGTTAATTAGGATATATTTTCAATGCATTTAATTAAGAGCGGCACTTCTCTATCTCATTTAATCGTATTTATTTATTTATCGTATTAAAATGGGTCAGTTGTAATTGTAAAGTTCCTCAGGAAGAATTTGCCTCAATTCTGAGGGTTCCTCTTGTATGTTAATAAATAATAAATAAATAAAATAAATAAATATTATTTTAAGTAACATGAATGCATGCATATTCAGGTTACTTTACCTTACCGCTCAGGTTCTAGTGGTAGCTGGTTTTTTGCAGGCATTTGTCACAGCGTATCTGGAGCACGCCAGTAAATGGTAGTCATTTTCTTGGTTGGTGCAAGCAAGTTGTTTCAAATGTAAGATAGCTTACTGTACAAATGAAATTATGATTAAATCGTCCAATCAACATAATTTAACATAATTTCAATTTTTATTGTCAATTGTAAAGAGCTGGTATTTATCAGTTACCATTATATACAGACAGTTTTGCATTAGTGGTTGAGGGAATATTTATTAAACTTTATTACTGGAGTTACTGTCTTTGCTCATTACATATTAGTATGAGACGAAAGCTAAAGCTTTGAAGGTCCATACGGATATGAGAGTATTGAAATTGTAAAAATATAACCACCTTACTGACCTTGTTGGGTTTAATAAAGTCTACTATCTTACTAACATTAGACCTTAGCAACATCCTCCCTATCTTGTTAATTTAACTCCCTGATTAGCCATGCCTTCTCAGGGCAAGCATTTAGGAACTCCAACATTTATTCTAACCGTTGTTCATTGACAGTTCCTAAATGCTAGTCCTACCAAATGATATGTCGACTGGAGTAAGGTAATGGGTATTGGACACTGTCTCAGCTCATGATACGTCCAGACACTTCACCTCCATGATTCCCCTTGTGATATGGGAGTGACAAAGGCAGGGAGTATGTTGCTAAAATCCAATGGTAATAAGATGATATGTTGCATTAAACCCAACATGGGCAGTAATGTGGTAATATTTCCGTAATTTAAATACCCCCAAGCCCCCAATATGAAACTCCTAAAAGTTAGCTTTCTATTCATACCAATATGTTTGGAGAAAAAACAAACTCCATCACCAAGAATTTTACAATATAATCTCCAGTATTTGTAACAATCACCGTGTATAATGCGGTGAAAATTAAAATTCAATTACTCAGTAGTGACTATAAAATTTTCCCGTCATTTGTCACTGTAACAGTCAACAGTAGTGGTTCCGTCATCTGGAGGTTTTGTTTGTGTAATTGCAAAATATCGGACCAACGACAATTGATTTGGCTCGTCTGCCTTCACTTCTACACTACTACGCACTCCAGATAACTCCAAACTCCTGCTTAGAGCCACTTCAGAGCTTACCTTCGATTTCCCCTTAAAAGTGAGTAGTTGATTAAGGTGAGGCAAACATACTTTACCCACACAAATACTATTTATATTTTGCCCAGGGGTAGCAATAACGAAGTGACAAGCATAGTGATATTCTGATATAACGTATAAGAATAGACGGGGGTGCAAAAAATGCGGTAGCAAACGAGTACGGTTTCAGGGAATCCATTTTCATGTTCCTCCGTGTTACCTGATTTTCATGAAGTTGTTATTCATGTTTGGTTAAAAATTTCGTCTAAAAAATTAAGTGCTCAAAAATAACACCTACATTAATGCTTCTAATCTCTGATATTTTTATCCCTGGTAGCGTCGCGAATGCTTCCTCGAAAAACAAAAACAAATCAAGGATTTTCCAAATCCCTGCTTGTCCTTTATCGAAACGTTGTAGCAGCCGGGCGGGATAAAAACCCTACTTTGCACCCCCAGGAATATAAAATGATATACTATTTAGATAATCAGCACAAATTTGTTTCACGACGTGCAACATAACTGACTTATCTTATCTCGTATCAATCGTTTGCTGCTATGCTGTTTTTGATGACGCTTGTTTGGCCATTGATTGATTGTAGCCCCTAAGCCTCTTGTAGTTTGTAAGCTGTATGATGTTCATACTTGAAACCTTAATACGAGTTTTTAAAACTTGCAGATTTCGGGTTTTGTTTTAAGAATGGAGGACCACCAAATTCGAATAATAACAGAAAACCTGCCGGGCCTGATTGTGAACACGACATGCAGTGCAATGCTTTTAGCAAAGATGGAACAAGCCGGCGTTTTTCATAGGGAGGACGTACAAATAATAGTAATTGTATTCAAGTATTAAAATATTTGTTAAATTATCTAAATCATAATTTCATTTTAATCCGCTTGGATATTTCAAAATAGTGCGCACAACCTACACCAATGGAAAAGTCCAAGATGTTTTATAACACTGTTGTAACACGACGGGGGGCGTTCTCAATTTTGATGCAGAGTCTGGCAGAAACTAACCAAACGGGGGCACTTCAAACATTGTTGTACGGCGGAGGACCATCGACGTTGTCAGTATCTCCCGGCATTTTTGAGCGGACAGGACTATCCATAAATGTGACAGCCCCATTACCTACATTTACGGGTAGACAGGCCGAATTGAAAAAGATGCACGACCACTTAACCCAAGATCTCAGTAAAAGTGTCAATTCACGAAGAATTATAACCATCACGGGCCTAGGGGGAGTGGGGAAAACACAGTTGTGCCGACGATATATTCAGCTGCATGCAACATACTACAACAAAAATGTTATTTGGCTGAATGCTGCGTCAACGCAAGACCTCTCACGAGAGTTTCTGGGACTTGCTCAGGACCACATGCGGTTAAAATCAGTGCAAAATCACTCTGAAGTTAACGAGACAGTAGTACAGGAAGTGTATAATTACTTTCGGAACATACAGTGTCTCTTTATTTATGATAATATCGAGAAAGGTTCTCATCTTAGAACCTACTTGCCTATGTCAACTGGATTGCGGGAGGACTGGAATAATATTCACTTAATATTGACATCCCGGATGGCAATGGCAGTGTGGGAGAAGCAATATAACGCCATGCAACTGAATGTTCTTGATGCGACTGAGGCAGTTGAAATGGTTCGCAATATAATCGGAGGTATTGGCGATGACGAGGATAGTTGCTTACGCCTAGTAAAGCAAGTGCAGTTTCTCCCACTAGCTATTCACCAATCTGTTGCGTATATTATAGAGCAGAAACTGAAAGGCTCAAGCTTTGGGATTAACGAGTATCTGGTTGAGTATCGTAACAAGAAGGAGCTTTGCTTATCATTTGCTGACAGTGAAGGTTGCAGCTTAGAGTTCAATGACTACAAGGAGACTGTGCTCACCACATGGCAGATAACTATTGATAAGATAATGCAGTGTAATTGGGGGGATGTGGCAATCCAAGTCTTAGAATATATTGCCTACTTTCATCAACATAAAATTACAACAGGCAGTCTGGCTACTCTATTCATCGATGGCAGTGCTCTTAAAGAAGGGATTGCACTGCTAATTCGCTATTCTTTAGTTAGTATTGAAGATGGGCAAGACATTTGGAGTGTGCATAGACTGATTTTAGAGGTTATGCGCCTTAGATTAAAACAATCCTGCGGTGAGGAGAGTGTTTTGAGGAAACTTTTGCTCACACTCGCGGGACATGGTAAGCAGTATGTGGATCATATTACTAATATTTTTATGCATTCATCGGCATATGAATGTCTCATGTGCGAATTTGAGAATCTTCAGCGTGATATCAGTTCTGAAATTATGCTAAAAGGAAAAGCTACTAGTTTAAATATAATGTGCAAATGGAGTAATCATAGCTCGACTTCCGGTCAAATACAATTATCGCGTCCGGGTACAACTGCATGTTCTTGGATTATAAAATTTTTTAGGCTTACTGCTTCTCTAAATGGAAAATTTCACCATTCAAACTGGTCCAATGTTTTAGACAATAGACTAGACGTAAACAATGAGTATTGGTTCCTTGCGATTCGATCAAAATCGGCGTGTACAATCAGAGCTGTCGAGGAAAAATGTAAGTCCGACTATTCTGGGATTTCGGAGCCGGATCTTTTATTAATGCTATTACATTTGCAAACCGGTGACGTTATTAAATCATTACAATATTTTAGGAATGTATTAATTGAATTAATTTTAGAAGATGAGAATTTTGATGCCGTACTTAGCAATTTGGGTATAGTATTCATACGAAACGTGTATCACCTGCCAGCGCGACTACTAATCAAAAGTTTGGCATACTTGTCAAAGTACTTGCTCACAAACGCAGTTTTTCTCGAATTATTCAATAATTTAAATGAATATGACCTTAAAGGGGATCTAGAAGTGTTTGGAATGATAGGCACGGTTTTGAGTGTACTTGGATATCATAAAGATGGAATTCGGGTACTTTCTCGTGCTTATCAAATTCATAAAACTGTCTGTCGCATTGATAGTCTCCACAGTTTGCTTAGATTAGCTGACGGCTTACGTCGGGGTGGGAATTTGTTGAAAAGTCGAGAGTTGTATAATTTCGCGCATAGTGAGTCTTTGCAAAAATGTGGGGAAGGCAGCGAATTTATTTTTGAGGCAACGTTAGGTCTTTCAGAGCTGCTAAGCGACGAAAAGCAGTACGGGGAGGCACTCGCGCTTCTCAAGAAGCTCCACGAGAAAATGACATGCAGATTTGAACTGACTGAAGAATACTACGTCCAAATGGTCAATGTTTTGAGGGGAAAGGCACTAAAGAATTTGGGACGGTACGAGGAATCGTTGGCTCTGCTGCAGTCCATTCCAGAAAGATTTGGCGACAGGATAGGATGGCAATTCTTGGAAAGCCAGTCCCTTGCTAAGGAGATACAAAATGTTAAAAAGAAAGTAGGGTTAAGACGACAGGTACGTAGTAATATTTTTCCTCATTTCCATTTAGACCTATTGTTCTATTAATCTACATTTTGGCTATTTTAGAAACTTTGGGACGATGACGTTTAAATATTCTGTTTGAAAAAATGAAATGGTCGCATGATAGGTTCAAAATATTTAGCACAAATGCATGCTGCACATTCCTATTGCGAATCAATCAATTATGAGTGGAGCAGTGGGATGGCTGACAGATATCACGTTTTGGGAATTTGTTTTTCTTGAGGTTTTCGAAGAAATGACATAAAGTAAATAAATGTGGCATCTCGAGCTTGAGGGAGTTCTAGAAGGTAATCATTGAAGCAAGAAGGATGTGGGAAAATGGGTATGAAAACTAATTTTCACCACATTGTTTCAGGGAATTATAATATTATAATTTTTGTTACTGCTCCTGTTAATTTAATGTAAATCGTCCATCTGGAGAAAACCTCTTGGACAACTCTTAGCAGCAAAAACATTTGTTAGTTTAAGTATGATTCTCAATAATGTAAACTCAATGTAAATATATGTAATGTAGGTAAGGTGGAATCCTCGGACGCTCGGGTAATAAAAGGCCCCGAGATTCCACCAAATCCATCATTCTGAGTATTGGTTTTTGAAGTTTTGTTTGGCCTTAAATGAGCTGCAGAGTGAAACGCTTAGCTTAGCAGTGAAGGAAACTTAGACTACAAGAAGCTGTGTTTCTAAATTAAATCAATTACTCGCGTTGAGACCTCTCCGCCTACAAAGAATGACTAAAGATTTTGTTTGTTTTTGTTACTTTAAGACGAAGTGGTTTTCAGTGAACTTTTATTTTGTGCTAGTGCTATGCATATACACTAGTAAAATCCAACACTTCATTGCGGTTAGCTTTATTAGCTCCCTGCAAAATAACATTGAGCTTATGATCTTGCTATGTCCGTCCGTGTCATGGAGCTTTCGCATGGATGATTCGCATGCTCGTTTTAGTACCGATTTTTAATTTTTGCAATTTGAGATTTGAAAAAATAGTTGTAGCACGAGTTCCGCACGTACGAGTTACGTAGCACTGGAAATGACAGGCAACGTAGCAGCAGCTGTGTCCCCCGAGTCCCTTCCTGTC
>JAANSN010005100.1:0-13223 GCA_036850665.1 Dicranocentrus wangi | reverse complement strand
ATCCATCAAAAGCAAAAAACAAGGGAACGATTAAAAGGAGAAAAAAATGGGATTAATCAAAATGACTAATAATGCGAACCTCTTATATAAACAAAGGAATGTACTAAACCCACCACCACCACCACCACCAGCGTTGAAACAGCGAGGTTGTTCTTTTTTACAATAGTCCTTGCATCGCTCTTGTAGTTTGTTTTTTCGTTTTACCTGTTATGCATGCACTATATTTATATGAGCTTATGTAGGTACTACTCCCATTTCCAATTCAGCGTGTTTTTTTAACCACTTGCATCGTTACCGTTCTCTCTGAATTCACTTATTCGCTTTTGTGATGCACGATTGAGTTTACACACAGACAGAGAGTGGAGGAGTGCACAGAGCACACCAGCTGAATTAAAATATCATAATAAACTGTAGTAATGAATGTGTGTGTTTGTGTGTGTGCATCGGAGGAGTTTAGTGCAACAACAGACAAACTACAGTCCACATAATAATAAGTATAAGAATTGAATATATATATTTCTTCATTGTATGTGTAAATCTGACCAGAAATTCCCAGAACGATTAAACAAAAGTGATACGGATGGACTCGTATATAAATGGGAATAAATAAATAATATGACTTTTGTAGCCGTATTCGTATTAGCAGCTCTCTGCCATTTTGCGTTTGCGTTGCAGGTGCTCCTTCTTCTTGACTGACCTCATATTGCCATATAGCTCATCATCCTCATCATCATCACCCGTATTATCCATGTGCATCTTCTCTGAAAACCCAATCAAAGGAAAAATGTATTCAAAAGGGGAAAANCTGACCTCATATTGCCATATAGCTCATCATCCTCATCATCATCACCCGTATTATCCATGTGCATCTTCTCTGAAAACCCAATCAAAGGAAAAATGTATTCAAAAGGGGAAAAAGAGTATATATACATATGTATATATAATGCGCGTAACCTGTGGCACATACAAACAAAGTCTTTTTTTTATTGTTACACTACTACTACTACTGCAAATGCAATGATAATGATGAGTAATGATTATTAGCCTGGGTTGAGGCTACACACACATTTGTATACATAACGCAGAGGAAAAATGTGTTAGTAGTGTAATACAATTAGCGAGACTCATTTTAAATTGCAATAGCATGCTCTTCACTCCTGGTTAATTTTCAGAATTTTTCCCTCGGCAAAATGTTTTATATTCGTAGAGCACACGTCTCTCCTCTCTCTCTCTCTCTGCCAGGGTGTCAGCCTGCATAACAAGTATATAGCAAAACCTCGCTTGGTGAAGGCGCAAGTGTGCACACATTTAATATGCGTGTATTTTTGTCTTAATTTGGGTTAAGTAATGGTAAATGCGGGAGGTTGCAGAAAATGGCGAAAAATAAAATCCCTTTTGAATGAACTTTGTAATAATTATGATACTTAATACGTGTGGTTCTGGATGTGCATGTGTGGGATTTTTGCTTGACTCGTGGTATTATTTTAATTTTGCTCGTATAAAATAAGGTACTCGAGTTTTGAGGGGTTGAGCCGCGCCGAGGGGCTTCTAGCTTCACTATTCACTTCACCCAATCAAGCAAAACGTATAGTTAGGTGAGTAGGGTTTTTATATCAGGATAGCATCTAAATGTTGATGCAGAGAGATTAGCACATCCTACAAAAAAAAATCAAAGAGTTTAATTGCAAATGCTACAGTTATTGTGCAAGTTGTTACATGTGTTTAGTAGGAACAGGAAGGAAGTTGTTCTTGTTTGGCTTGGGACTACAAAAAATACCTATATATACATATATAAATTTTGTTTTGCTGGCAATGTGCAGGTAGAGGTCCTTGTTTAGGCAAACACTTGTAACTTGAGCACCTTCAACCTGTACAGGTACCAAAAATGAACTTTGTTTGTAGTATTACCTACGTTGCGAACGTAAACCCATCAAACGCATTTAAACCGATACTGCTAAATTCCGTAGAGGATACACATCTATACTTACTTAAGCATATTGGTATACAAATTTTTTACTGAATGTCGCAATAATCCAACACTTCTTACTCTCTATCCATCAAAATCCTTTTTTTAAAAATATTTAGTAACGGGACCTCCCGCTAATCTCCAGGCGCTCCCAATGCAAAACCTTCTTCTTTTCTCTTTTCTTCTTTTGCTACGAATACAAAAGTTGGAGCCGCCACCGACGAAAAAAATTCTTTTTTTTACGAAAGTTGATTTTAAGCCGTCAATGGTACCATTAAAACTTGACCAGATTTCTCGACGTATCCACCTAACTTAACTTACTGTAATATAGTCTGAGTGAGAGCATATAATAGCTAGTCCTTTCCCATCCCATCCCAACTTCAACTTTTTCTATTTTCGCAGTTACGTTACGTCGTCTTACGTAAGTCCGCCATTCATCAAGCCAGAGCGGAGAAAAATGAAGACAGGTATTATTAAGATGATGGCCATTCTTTATCACTTATTCACAAAACTGTGTATTTGCGTATTCCGTCCACGCCACGCCACACGGCATCATTACTACTACTACCATCTCCTCTTTACGTCAAAATGCGGTGGGGCAGGAGCAACAGGAGTTTTTTTTTTCTTTCCTGAATTAATACGAGGTACAGCAATAATAATAACGAGCTAGCGGGACTACTAATACAGATGAATTTATAAGAAGAGAGTCCATCATCATATCATCTATCCGCCGTCTCTCTAGTAGTACAGCTCCTTTTTATTTAACTTCCTTTTTTATCCCACTCTTCTGCACTGCCCTAATCTTCAATAGGAAAAAATATGTGTATCTTGTAAAATGTCCTCCGTCCGTGTGTGCAGCCAACAGCATCCCGACACACTCTGTCACTTTTTTTCATTTACATAAAACAGAAATATATATGGTAATAGAATAGTTATATAATACGCAGTAGTCCATATGGTAGACATATATATTTAACTAGCATTCTGCCTGTTACACAAATCTCTTTTTTTTTAGTTTTTTTTTCGGGCTGGCCAACTGCGCCGAAGTGAAAAAAAAAATAAAGATCCGTAGCGTAAAATCTAAAACGCAATATACGTATCAAGTCTTGTCTTTTTGTGTAGATATATCTATAGAGTGTCAGGGTAGGCAAGCATGCAACCAGGTAGAGAGCCGAGGTCATCACATCACATCATCATCGTCGTCATCATCATCTTATTCAGTTAGCACAACCAAGTTTTTTTCCTCCTCTACTCACCACACAGTCACAGTCAAACCAGGAGTCATTAAAATGTGGCGAAAATCAAACCAGACTCATAGAATCCCCGTCTTGTGTTGCCCGAAAAACCGTATGGGAAAACCTGGTCAAGTGACTTGTTTGTAAAAAGAAGGAGATGATGCTTTGCATACGCAAACGTTTTCAGAGAGTTGAGCAAATGGATTCGAAAAGAAAAAAAACTAGAATTCAGCTATTGTCCTCTCTCTCTCTCTCTCGCTGCAAAGCAGGTAAAAGTGCATGCGGAAAATTAATATTATTTATCAAATTCACCTCATGACTGACTATGAGGAGGCAGGTAGGTATGCAATGGAAAAAGCCGGTATTTTAGTTATACCACCAGCAAACTCCGAAGCAAAAGGTACGTCGTATGAAACCAACTGGGAAAAAGTGAAGTGAGGAATCTGCTTTCTCACAATAAGAGTGAAGAAGAAGAAAAAAAATGCCGTTGGATTTAAGACTTTTTGCGTAATACTCCGACTAATTAGCATATCACCAGCTTCACTGATTTTCACAAAGTGAATGAGCCAAAGCAAAGTCACCACCATTCATTGGTATTCTATAATACTAGCGGGGACGAGACGACGACGAGATGAGATGAGAAGAGTTGAGTTGGTTGGGAAATTGGTTGTAGTTTTTAGTTAGTTATACAAGTTGTTATTGCGTTACAATAATGGCTCTGCTTTTTTGTTGTTGCACTCACCCAGCCAGCCAGCCGGGTTGAAATATTTTTCCCTATTGTACTCGACGACCAGTGCGATTCATGCGTAAAAAGGAATGAATCGAGAATGCAAACAAGCATGACGTTTGAGAATTTTTTTTTGAGTCCCGGTGGAATGTGATGGATATTTACATAGGTAGCAAGCAGGAATCTATACCGAATAAGACTAGACGGAACGAACGGCCAAGCCTAGGTGAAATAACTGGAAATTGGAAAATCACTTTGACTTCTTGACAGCGTCGACCGGCTCGTAAAAAGTTGAATAAAATAATAATAATAATCGGTTTGGCCATTGGCAAGTTGTCGCTTTCACAGATTCCCTCAGAAAGACTAGAGTATAATTTAATATATAATTTGGGATTAGTGCCTATATAGTTAGGAGACACAATTAAATTTAATTGATGTAAAAGATAGGGCTTGCCCATGTCAAATGGGAGTCATTCATTCAATTTCTAATTGGACCAATTTTTCGGGGTTTTTTTTTGGATGGGCGAAGAAGGTGGTCTCTAGACTCTGATGTTTGGAGCAATTCAAAATGTAATAATTGTGGAATTCCTTATTGTTTTAAACTGCTCAGATTAGGTGGAGATATAGCAAGGAAATAATACATGTGCAAAAAAAAAGTTGTTTCCTAAAATGATAAGATTGAGCAAGCAATCCTTGTAAGAAAAAAGGTCAACTCGTGTGTGGGGTTTCAATCCAAAAGCCAAAAGTGACACCTTTTTTGTCATTATTATCACTTTATCACACACACACTTGCAACGTTTTGCCAGCAGCACCCGGATTGCAACTCTGTTGATAAATAGGCCAATCATGATCATGATGATGATGACGAAGATGATGATTTTGATTCAATTCAAAGTGGAGACCACTTAAACATTGTTATTACCACTAAGACACAACGGTCGTCTTCTCATCAATAAATGTGTACATCCTCCTCCTTCTCCTTGCTCTTGCCTGACACGGCTCAATTATCGTTTTGCAACAACGCCATCATCGCGCTAAATGTTGACAATTTACTTAACACATTGCAGTCATTCATTGCTGCTACTGCTACCAACCAAACAACGGTTCACCGTTGTTCGTAATCCACATCACCCACTCATCCTCATCATCATCATCCACATCCACACATTCAAACCTGCAAAAATCTCCCACTCGTCAAACGAAAGAAAGAAGAAGAAAAAAAATTTCAAATTACGCTTTCATTACGGATCAAGAAAAGGGAGGAGGGGAGGAGGACTCACCGTAAATGAAAGACGGGATTGAAACGTTTTTTTTTTTTTTAAATTTTATTATCGACTTGATTCAGTCAGATGAAATCTCCCCTCCTTTCGTTCCTCTGTCTGTCTGTAGGTTTCTAATGGAAAAAGGTGTTAACTTTGGTATTAGCTTAAATCATTCTGAGCGCATAAATAGGCCGGGTGAAACCGTCATCATCATCACTAAAATATTAGCCTTAGCCACTTTTGGCAAACATCTCAAAAACGATCATGAAGCAAAGTGGGATTCAATGGCGTAGGTAGCGTAGTTCGTCTTCTTCTGGTATTAAGCCGGGGAGCCCGTCGTCGTCGTACTTTGGTCCATATAAAATAATCTTTACGCAAAAAAATTATGACTTTTTGGATCCGTAAAAAAATATATATATAAGAATACGGTAAGAGGGACATTTGCGGCTGAGTGAAGCAGTAGTTCGCTCGTTCAGTCATTCATTGCGAAGGTCAACGGTCTGAACTGACCCCATTGTTTTCCAAATGGACCCATCAGGCTGGTGGTCAAACAGCTTTTGACTCATAGAGATTCCATGTATATAATAACTCCCTCCGCACACACAATAATACATGCATGGTGACTATGGATGAGATTTTTTTTTCATCATCGTCATCATCATCATCATCATCATCCTCTTCTTCTTCTTCTTCACTAACCGTCCCAAACCTTGTTGTCTTACTCAAAATGTGGTTTTAAGCACTAGTCTCGTCCTCAGTTGAGTTGAGAGATGATCCTTGAAGATGATCCTGTTCTTCTATGGTTCTATGTTAAGGTATCTCATTGAACTTGAAGAATCAAGACATCTGCTAATATGCATGTAGTAGTAGTAGTTGTAGTATTTAAAAGAATCTTGTTGCACGCATGAATCCGCAAAAACCTACCCACTATCACGAATGGATCCTGCTCATCCTCGTCCTATTCTTGTTTTTTTTTTAGCGAAAAGAAAAAAAAACATGACTCGACCAGGGCTGACGATTTGATGATTGTGGTATTGAGAATTTGGGTATATCGGAGCGCAGCCCGACTAGCTTTTTCAGCACGGGAGATGAGAGAATATTATTAAAACCCTTCATCTCATATATCATATTATCAGCCCAGGTACTACTACTATTACTACCACCACTCTGTCAATTATTATGCATATTTAGGGAAAGGCCAAAAACTCACGATACAACTTTAACAGCTACACCACCTACATTAGGATAGTTGGTTTGGTTGTTGGTTGGTGAGGGATTCCTGGAATGGAATCCGGCTCAACCGGACCACATTTCGGTACTTCTGGTTTTTTTTTCTTTATCGCGACGGGGCCATAATGCTTATTGATATGCAAAACCTTGAGAGAAGAAGATGAAGTGTTTCTTGAGAGAGTAGGATAGGAGATAGGATATTAAGTATAATATGCATTCCAAATTCCAACTGAGCACCCTCTCAACTCAACTCAACCCTATACTCACCCTCACCATATTAACCACTACTCGGTAATCAGCTGCTTTTGTCAGAAAAAATGTAAATTGGCGAGGGATAGGGCAGGCTAACGCTAAACGACAGTTTAGAAGAAGAAAAGGTGAAGGTTGTTGTTCCTTTTTTTGCTTAAAAGGTTCCTCCTCAGTCACTGAACAGCAAAAGCAATGTCGCATTCGTCGTTCGTGAGAGTTAGTATATATTATGGCCAAGCTAAAAAAACGTGGGTAAAATTACGAAACGTTTTTTCAACAAATTTTTATGTATATTACATCACAATTATATATTATATATAGTTACATTACATGGTAAAAAGGTTTTTGGCATTAGCTAATAAGATCATATTGTATACAGCTTCTCAGGCAGGCAGCGGAGCCAAGAGCGAAACCAACTTGCACTTGACCATGGTGCATGAAACTATGCATAATACTTCTCGCTTTTTTCGCAAGGTAATTGCTGGCAAAAGAAAAAGAAGAGATTATACATGTATGCAAGTATGCATATATGCTGATGGGATTATATCGAGAGATGATGATGAGCAATGAGAACAATGAGAGCCTTCCGGATTTTTCATAATACTTGGGCTTCAGCTCAACAATGTTGGTTGTCGATGATGGGTTGTTTTTTGAGCCGCTGCCAAAAGCGGAACTGATATCTCCTTTCGTGAGCGAAAACCATAGGAAAAATGTTTATGAAATGGGTACAGCATATATGTATAGTGTATTACACACGAAACAAATGAAAATTGGTTAGGCTGCAGTCTTTTTTATTACTAATACGGTGTGCATATGCTTAAAACGATTTTGATGTGGGTTCCTTGTCTTAAATGAGCCTAATTTATAAAGAGTCAGAGAGAGAGAGAGATAAATCCGACATGGAAATCAAATTTACAAGCAAGAGCCATAAAAGTTCACATGCATTTAAAGAAAATAAATAAATACTACTTGATTACTTATGAGCTTCCTTTTTGTTATTTTTTTAGATGAGGTCCTCGTGGAGGACACCAGCAACGCTAGTTGCTGCAGCGTATACTATTCTAATCACCCTGGTCAATTCTCAGGTAAGCTGAGCTGTGCATATTATTATAACATGTATTTTTTGATACACTTTTAATAAATCAAAAGCCTCTTGTTAAAATCGGGTTTTGTAACGTTTGTGTACTTCTTTTGATTTTTTACAGGAACCACCACCCTTATTTCAGTGCCCAAATGGTAAGCGTTGATATTAACTTACATTCTCACAATCAGTTTTTTTTTCGTCTTTTATGCACACAACTTTGCTGTTTTTTCTACCTCCTCTTGCTTTTGTTAACACCACCATCCATTTTCTTTCTTCGACGTTTTGTATTGTTTGTCTTGTGTACTACATTCAATCACACACTTTTCTCAAAAAGTGTTTTCACTCACAAGTTGTTGAGGAGGGATAATATGGGATGGATGACACTAAACCCGTCACACTACCACTCTCGTCCATCATCGAAACTGAGCAAAAATTTCAATAGTAAATCACCTGTTGTTCCCACAGTCGTACGTGATGAATGGCGAATATATCCCCTGATAATTGCTTAGTCTAATGATTCTCAATTTCAACGTGTGTTCACAACTTTTTTGTGAAAACGAAAAAAAGAGTCTAAACTGCTATACCACCATCACCATCCACCACCACCACCATCATCCTTTCACAATAGAAAAAGTTGTGCTAATGTGTGTGTGTGTGTCTTTTTTGAGCACAGAGTAGGAAAGTCATCACATTTCATAAGGAGGGATGTGGTAAGTTAATTACTTTCTGGCTTCACAGATTTTTCCCTCCTAGTTCAACAGCCGATATATCTGTGGACGTGTGGAGGGGTTCACTTCACAGCAGAAGTATTTTCTCTTTCCCAACTTCAACTCACAATTAAAACGTAACAGCAACAGGAGGAGCAATAATAGTGTGTGTTGCATTCAAAATTAGAAAATTTTTGTCGATATAAAAAGGGTTGCCTTTAAATCATTTGTTAAAACGATCACTTTCGTTTTGTTTTTTCCTTGATCTGCAAGTGTCAACATATTTCTTGTCTTCTCTACATTATGACTTATGTACCTTTCAAAATCCGTTTTGTGTGGATTTTACCACGCGTGTGTGTGTGGTCGTCTAATGTAACGTAACGCATTTTTGCACACTGAAAAAAAACATACCTATATACCAAATTGATCAGCTACCTATATCCTATGGAAATGAATGAACACACATGATGAACATGTAGTAAAATAATATTCAAATAATTGCCCACACAAACAAAGTTCAAAGAAAGGCCTCTCACCAAGTTCACATCATCGCACACACAAAAAGAAATTGAGTTGTAAAGAAATTGAGTCGACATCATATCGCCATCATCATTATCATCCTCCTCATATTTGTAGTTCGCTCATCACCATCATCATCCTCATCTCAAAGAGCTCAGAAATGAGCCTGAAGCGCACATGCATCTCATAACAAATCCCTGAGATCCTTTGTGATGATGACATTTCTCCTGGCACTGATTGGACTTGAGGATGAGATGAGATGGATGAATGGTAAAATGGTATTGGGAATTGGCAAGAGGATTTGGATATTTTATAGCTTATAGCAACAATGTCATCGTCATCTCATCGTCGTCGTCGTCACATATCCACTCATCATCCCACACTCGTGTGTGCTGTTGTGTACGTGGTCGGATGATGATTCCATGCATATGTGTGGTCCCCTCTTTCTCAGCGTCTCTTGATGATGATGATGATGATGACGTTGATGACGAATCAGTGACCATATCCAATCGAAAATTCTATTCTAAACCAGGACTCCGACGACTACCAGAACAATGACAAACGGCACACGGGGATGTGATATATAGGCGAGATGAGTTCCCAGTATTTTTTTTAAAACGTTATAGGAGGAGAGAGAAAATTGCATTCCTCTCCTCACCAGTGCCAGAAGAGATAGGGAACAGAAGAAAACCAATTACGAGCTCAAATCCCAGTTCCTATTTCACCCTTGGGCACTTTACTAACCTCGTAATTTACTTTCGCAGAGGTGGCTAGTTTTAGGCTATTGCATGGAACTTGCGGAACTTATACTCAACCTTAAGTCTTCGATGAATTTTCCATCTGTATGATTGATTCTTATAGCGGTGGATGAAAATAAAATTTATGGACGTTTAGCATAAACACAATCTACAAATCCACCCGTTCAAAAGTATTTTTGCATTATTATTATTAAATTCAAAACATCAAAATCCGGTCACCAGTTCTTCCCCAATGAATCTGCAACTTTTTTCCCCCCGTCCTCGGACACCCCATTCATCCATCTTGTTTCCTACAAAGATGATGTTTAAGGTGTTTACCGTGCTCTACTCCCAACAATGAGAGAGCACTTCTTTCATTATGTTAGATCTGGTCGTCGTGCTTTTCGCATTAAAAAAGAAACATGTAGAAAGAGAGACAGAGAGAGAGAGGGAGAACAAACAAGCCTTCTTTTGTAATCCCCATTCCACAACAATAATACCGTGAGCACCTAGCATGATTATATATGTAACGTGGTGGTGGTGGTGGTGATCCATTGTATGCTCAACGTTTTGTGTTTATCTCATTCCCAACTTTTTGTTATTATTATTATTTATCCATGTTTATTGTTATTATAAAGCCCTATTACACAAAAATAGGATGATCATCATTACACCTTATGGGACCTAATAATAATCTTATTGTCCTCCTTTTTTTCCAACACTGTTAACCAAGTAGTAAAAGGGTTGTGGGTGGATCAGCTAAAAACCAAATTGGCTTTTGTGAGAAGATGAAAAACACAAAAGAATATATATAACTCCAAAGATGAGAAAATTAGCCTGATTATATATCTCTCTGCCCTGCTGCTTGGCTCAGCCGTGAATGTTTGCTCAAATTTCCTTTTGTACTTAACCCCATGTATGGAAAAATGCTGGTATGCATAATCTTTGCAAATACATCACCATCATCATGATATGGAGGTTGAACACAGTTTATATATGCATAAAAATAGTACACATGTTTTTAGATGATAGATGATTCACCCTAGATTAAATAAAAATTGTATTGTTGGAGGAACCGATTCATAATGTTGGAAAAACCTTGGCACTTCATTAGATTTTAAATGGAGGCAAAGGCAACACCCTCCCCACTTTTTGACTCTTAGTTTTCATAACAGTCAGTTTGTGTGCAAGATACATCGTGCTTTGCAATTGATTCTCAATTCCTGAGATTTCAGCCTGCAAACCTAGCAACTATAGATCTACGCAGTTTTACATCACTGTAGAAAATATTAATTTTTCGCTGACGTCCACTACCTGCATACGTGCAAAATTCCGACATTGTTTTAAAAAATGCAAAAAAGAAGTTCTAGTTTACAGCCTTGCTAATTTTTTCCAAAGTGACGGCTCTTTCCTAACAATTTTGCTGACCTTCTGGTTGCATTCCACATTTCCTCACCACCACCGCATTAGCTGCTGCGATGCGATGCACAAATTGCAGCACCCTACCCTCTTCGTGTTGACACACTGTCAGGCAAGGGAGGCAAGTAGTGTGGGCCGAGTTGAGAGTTGGTTGACAATGAGGATATATATATGTTTTCTCTCAAGAAAATCACATTGTCCCTAGGTTTTATAGCCTTGCGAATGAAACGAGTTGATGTGTTATGTACACACAACAGCACTTGGCTTTTTGCTTCGTTTGTTTTTTTATTTTTGTTTTTTCTCTAAAAAATCCTGGCTTTCAATTCAAGTGACAGTAATTCCTGAGACTAATGAGAATGCAACCCTTTTGCTTGCTTGCAGACAGCATATAATATAATCCATTCAGTTGGCAAATCAGAGTGGGTGCACTTGCTCCACACTCTCTTCTTTAGACGAGCTTTAAAGTCTCGGCCAACAACGCGTCAGAGTTAGAACATAACTATTTCCCATTCTTTTTCGCAATTTACATTTACAATGCATTCCCAGAGGGTGTGGAGCCCAGTTGTGAAATTCCTTGTGTACTCCTCATGATGATCGTCATCGTCATGCATCGTCAACCGAATCAATGCTTATTATTGGTTGTAAGTTTGTAAGGTTGTGTGCTATAGCTTCTCAAAAGGATTTTCCCGATGGTTGTCTCTCTCTCTCTCTCTCTGGCATGCAAATTAAATTACAATTAGGAATCCGTCAAAACCACCATTAACACAACTATGACATTTATTTCATGGGACAACTTTAATCGCCTTTTTGCCTCCAGCGATCATCAATAGCGAACGACTCTCAAAGACGAAATATTTCTGGTATTTATCTCTAACCCCCAGTTTTTTATTCTCTCTCTGTCTCTCTCTCTCCCTCTGCGAGATGCTTCCTTGTTCTTGCAAAATCAATGCCATTTTAGTACACAGCTCACAGGGATGCCCTGCACGTGGTGCTAAATTCATGAATGAACTCCCAACAGTGATGAACAAGTATAAAATTCAGCGCAGATTTTTACTTTACCAATTGGCTGATCTTTGTTCAAGGATTTATTTAAGATCCATTTTTTCTTAGCCGCACTCGCACACACAGGAATACTCTGTATATACATATACATTCATTCAAGGGTGTGGCCTGATTCTTCTGGTGTGATATGGTTGTGGCAACTGCACTGCAACCAAAAGCAAGCGAGTCGTGTCTGAATATAGCAAGTGAAATTTTTGGTGTACATGTGACACCTTCAAAAAAAAGAAACCACAAGTCCTATCCCCTCCCCACAGATCCACAGAGAACAGTTTAAAAAGTAATTGTCATCCGTCATCGTGATTATATTAGTGTTTCATTTTCGAGAGCATGACTCATTGGCTCATAATAACTCCCTTTATTAGCGAAGAAACGTAAAAAGGGACTGAATTATTAGAGTAGTCGCATTCCTTTGAGTGTGGCAAAGGAAGGTCCTCTATAACTGAAAAATCTCTGAACGTGAATGTCAGTCTCATTGAACATTTTCATCCAGATCCTTTTTCATACTTAGAGCCAATTCCGCACGTTGCGTTGCATTAAAACCACCACCAATTCCGTCTTTTTAGTAGAGTAGTAAAAAGGTTGTGAAGGGTATGATTGGTTTCATGCTTCACTCGTGATATGACCATGGTCACTTGACTTGAGTCGAAAATAGGTATTATTATTATTTTTTGGTTTTTGGTTAGGTAGCAAGTTCAATTTGGTTCTCGAGAGGAACTGTCAGAGTCAGAGTACTTTGGTGAGCGTGATTTTGCATAAAAGGAGAGCTGAGCGAAATCAGAGCGAGTGCGTATTACATTTTTGTCAAAGAGACTGAATATAATAAGCCTTGCCTTCGCCATTGTTTTCCGTATAGGTATACCTATATAATGTAATCGTCGCAATGTGAAGTTGTTGGCGTTGGCGGATCTTGAAATCTTGGTTTTCAGGTGATAACTTCTTTGCTGAAGTATTAAGTATGTATATATGCTCACATGTGTGTATGCACATGACTTGAAGTTATGTTACATGATGATGATGATGATGGCA
>JAANSN010005099.1:0-13229 GCA_036850665.1 Dicranocentrus wangi | reverse complement strand
TCTATTTTTCCAAAAAAGAAGTTGAAAGTCTCAAAAATAATAAAAGAGTGATGTACACTCCATACATCATGAGCCCTCTTATAAAAAATACATTAATGATGCAAAAAACTATCGACAATTAAATGTTACATAATATTGACGACATGACATTGGCAAAAAAGTTAACATCACATTATTCATCCATCGACAAGCATATCAACTTTTTACTTATTCTAACAAAAAAAGTTTTCCTTCCAAAATACGAGGAGAAACTTCATGTCAATGTTATCTTGTCATCAAGTCATCATAACATATATCATCGGTCAACTAATTTAGTTGTTAGTTGAAGATGAAATTGATGGCGAATGATGACGATGATGATGTGATGATAATTAATTTATAGTTACTTGTCACAAAATTGAGTCTCCCTACCTTCAGACAGAACCCGTCCTTGTCCTTTTCCCCAGTTTGAATTGACTTGTGAGTTGAATAAAATAAGTGTCAAAAAATAAATGTCAACACTGTCCAACAAAACTGTTACTGTTGAGTAGCTAATCTCGATTTCGTTCGACTGGTGACGAACCGATTTTTGACTGTGTGACCTGTCTGACACTCTCACTCACTTTCACACTATATTTTAACCAATTTAATATTTGCATGCAACGTATTCCTTTCGTCTAGGTACCGTTGCGTTTTACCATGTGTGCCACAACATGTTGATGAACAGCCTGCCAAAAATATTGCAAATGATGCAATACAATAAATAAATAAATACACTCAAGTAATTAATTATATCGTATCTTTCGTATCCGTATCTCGTATCCCGTCCTAGTAATATCGTAGCTGTAATAGCCGGCAAGCCACACAGCAAGTGTAGTTTTTAGATGTTTTTAGATGACTCGAGTTCTCACGTTCCGAGTTTAGTGGTACATATTATTGTATTGTATGATTGTATGTCTTTGTGGGTCTGCATCCGTGATCTAAATACCTAGACACATTGTGACATAATAATATTATATAATTTGGTCTATATGAAAACCGATAGCTATATAAGCTGTAAGTTGTAGGGATCAGTTTAGCTGGTTTGATGGTGATGATATGATATACATCGTCCTACCTACTCCTACATCCTATCCTACATGTAATAAACTGTATTTGTCACAGTGTCAAGTGGAAATCTCTAGCTGTTCAAGTGAGAAGCATTCATCATGAGTATGACAAAATGCATAAAAACTGTTTGTGTTTGTGTGTGTGCAATGTAGGTATGTGCCCAGTGCCCAATAGTGCCCGTGCCCGTCGTGCGTGCACAAGTTCAGAAGAACAAGAAAAAAATATCAAGTTGGTGCTTACTAAATTGCATCTTTAAAAACACTTGATTATACGTTATAATAATATGGAAAAGACTCCAAGTAACTTCGTACCTCTATTTCAGTTCAGTAATAAAAAAAACTACAAACAAATTCGTATATTATGTGACTCATTCTACTCATGCTGCTCGCTCATGCAACCAAAAGTTCAAAAGTGTCGTAAAATATGTATCCCATATAATCCCATTTCGGATGCGTATTTGATGCCGGATATGTAATATCTGGGTCACATACATACAACATAAGAAGAATAGTGACTGTTCTTCGGCGACGTAAAATCTAGTTTGATTTGGATTTTTGGATCATGAAAAATGAAAGGATGGATTGTTTTCTTATTTTGCAGCACTCTCAACTCTCTGGTCCACCTTTTTCTCCTTCCCATTGGGATTTTGGGATCAGCAGCAGACAGACTTTCCCATGAACAAGTGCTCCATTTATTAATTTTTCTTGCTTTGCTTGCTGCAGAACACCATAAAACAATCCCAACTCCATTTATTTTATTGCTATTTCCTTCTGAGTAAGTCCCACATTTTACCAAAAAAGGTTGGAATAGGCATGTACCTCTACACACCCTAAAACATGAGATTATAATAATTATTGCCTGTGTGCACCAAAAAGGACAAACTGACAAACATTTTATTATTCTCTGGCAACCAGGCTGGCAAGTCCACAATTTTACGAAAACATGATGTGTTTTAACTAAGTCATTCTCCGACTAAGTCTTCGACTTCTTACCCTTGACCCTATTCACTTTTGGATTCAACCAACAACACCATTTTATTTTTATTTTTCCCCTTTGTCCCTTTTCCATCATATTCTACCTCTCAGCTCAGCTCCTACTTTTCTTATGGTCAGTCAGTGTAAGTTTGGCATCCAAACTAAACCCATATCTATTATTTCACTCGTCACAGCCGACAAAGCTCTCTTACTTTTTTTTCCAAACAAACTCACAAAAATATTATTATGCCCGGCGTAGGAGAAGCAGGAGGAGGAGGAGGAGGTGCAGTAGGTGCTCCAAACTTGGAGACACTCAAGTGCCCGGGCTGCTCCCGACTCCCGTTTAACAAGGTGTTCCAATGTGCAGCCGGGCACTTTCTGTGCGAGCAGTGCTACGTCATCCACTCCAACCTGCACTCCGTGTGGAGGAACCCCCTTCCCCATGAGAATCCGAAACACTGGGTTGGAAGCAGTGTTGGACTCGCTGGAGCTGGAGTGTGTGTACAAGGGGAACGGCTGCGGAGTGAAGCTTGGGCGGAGGGAAATTGGACGACATAATAGAACATGTGAATTCAGGTATACATACTCCCTGTGCCACGAGATGCAATGCAATCAATGTTTTTTTTATCACAATACATTTCTTCTCTCTCATGAATGGTGTGTTTTAATTTGATAGGGACTCTGCCCCACTTTGTGGCCAAATGGGGCTCAAATGCGCCTTCAAAATATCTCGGGATGGGATCGCCGCTGCAGTGAACCATTTCCGGGAGAATCATCAATTTATAGAGGTTCCCGCTGCTGGGAGTCCCATCTCCCTTCATCTTCAGGATTTCCGGGTTTCCGTTGCCTCTAATGAACTTTCCACCACGACTACCGTCTGGCCCCCAATCCTGGTCAAGTTGGTGATGGGGCCGGAGCATGCTTTGTACTCTGTGCTCCTTCTGCGTGCAAATCCGTCCGAAAAGTATTTGTCCGTGGGGGCCATCGGTCTCTCCGACTTGTTCCCCGTTCAAGGAGTGGAGGCGGATACCCAACAACTTCGGGTGCAGTTTTCCATCAAGACTGACGCAGGCGGCTTGCCACCTCTTTCCTGGAATGTGAGCCCTTTCCCCGCCATGAACTGCAAGGAGCTATTGTCCAGCCAGCCCTATCGGATTCCAATCCCTCTCCTCCTCTCCCGCTACATGGGGGCGGCGGCTGGAGGGCTCAAGATTGAATGTGAAATTAAACCATGCAGTTCTGGAATTCGAGGTCCATCCGACAACGTCCTCTCCATGGCGTTGGAGCGTGTTCCAGGGGATCAGGTTGAAGTTGGGCAGCAGCAGCAACAACAACAACAACCCGAGCAGCGCCGTGCATTTCTTGATGGTCTATTTCGGGAAGGTACTTTAATTCACAATTTTCACATTTTAATTCCATAAAGTTCTGAACTAGTTTTATTTTCCATGATGATGCAACCAAATCAATGTGCTCCTAGAATTAGAGTTTTTTGGTCGCCGCAACCGCAACGCCGCCCCGTATCCTCCTCGAAGGAATCGCATGCCAGAGCAGCGCATGCCAAATTTGCAGGTTGAAAGGGAAGCAATAATCCCTCAACTTCGTCGCCGCCTTGTTGGTCCCGGTGTGTGCCAGTTCTAATCTTCTTATAAGTTGTTAATTCAGAAATCCTTTATAAATATTTTTGTCGTTTCTTTCAACTTTCAGGATATGTGTTTGCTAGACGAAGATATCAAGGTCAAGACTTCTGGAATCAGAGGATTCCTCCAGGAGGACCGGAGGCGGGAGTTGGACCTCGTCGCCTGGCGGATGGAGAACCGCCTGGCTCACCACCCAGACAAGCCGACGTGCCTATGCATGACCCATCATCCCCTTAATGCCACTCAGGAGGATGTTCCTCATACTGATTTTTTTTAAATTGTCAACCATGTTTCTATAATCTAGTTTTACAACATTTTTTGTGTTTATCAATAATCAAAATCTATGTATCTCATATGAAATCTACAAAAACGCATGCAAACATTTATTCACATGATATGATTTCTTTTTGATAATTAGTTTTCTTGCAGTTTATCGTAGTTTCTAATTTTAGTTACACCTTTATATTTCTCTGAAATGAAATAAATTACTATGTAAAAAATGCAATTCTTATCCAGGAATTATGTATTTTTAGTGAACCTCTCTCGCGAGAATACAATCAACAATGCTTGGCTTCGCTTGGTTCTTGTTACACCCGTGTGTCAAGATAAATACAGGACGACGATGAATGATTTGACAATACTTACTACATATTTTAAAGAAGGGACAAGTAACAAAATTGTTTTATTAGAATCATCATGATAATATTACTATTACATCATGTCAGGCAATCTCCGCAATTTTCCTCTTTTCTGCTGCGCTCCCATTTTTATGTCAAGTAAAAGTGCATCAAAAATGGATTATTTAGATTGATACTAGCACTCTAGTGGATTCATAATCTGTAGTACAAACCAGACTCGCATTCAGCTCATGATCTTTTTTTACTTTAAATAGACAAAAAGTCACGAATCACGAAACAAAAACAGGATAAAAAAAATAATGCTCAAACAAAGCTTGTTTCTATACATTTAAAATCACCCCGAAAACTAGTTTTTTTNTCACCCCGAAAACTAGTTTTTCTAGTCCGATGGTTGTTTTTCTTTCTTCTGGGGAGTATTATTTGTTGTCCATGCAGAAAAACAAAATGACCCTGACCATAGACAGCAGCAGGCAGGCAGCAGCACTATGACTAAATATAAAAATTGCTGCGAATGCTATTGTTTACAAATACTATGGAACTGCTGATCTATAGTGATAGTTAGTAGCTCAACACATTAACTTCATAAAATATTATCGTTATTGACCAATATCCTTTTTTCTTTTTCCAATGTCGACGTCCTCTAGGGCAAAAACAGGATGACCGTGGAAATGAAAGTTTTTTTTCGAAGCGAGAATCCACATTACTATTAACTGCATGGAGAATGGAGTTACACGTGGTGACCTTGAACAAAGTCACTTGAGCTATATACTCACTACATCAAACACCCATGTCGTAATCGTAAGTCATCCATCCACTCCATCCAGAATGTATGCACTATGCATATGCATAGGTATATGAAATGGATTGGCTTACGTGACTCAAGGACAGCAATCTCAATCACAAACAAATGTTTTTTTTTGCTTTCGTTATTGCACATATTATGCCTTGCTGTAAATCACCTCCTGGTCAGTTTTTTCGATGAATCTGTACAACTTGTTTGTCCATCCACTCATGATACTACTCATGATCATGATAATATACAAAACATGGAGTTGGATTGTTGGATGGAACTGACAACTGATAATATGGAATGAAATGGTTGTAAGTTGTAATGCTTACTTGACTGACATTGACAACTTGCTTCACACTCAATTGCAAAATTTGTATGTTTTTTGTTGCACCAACCAAGCTGAATCTGCACTAGTTGCTAGTTACTCCTACTCCTACTCAAAACAGATCCAATTTGAGCTTTGAACGAACAACAATTCATATGGAGTCAGCTCCAGTATCATCATCGTCGCTAGCTCCCTCCTATTTTGGAGTGGTGCTCCCATTAGTCGCAATAATCCTCCTTATCTTGAACGTATTCAAAAAGGACCACAAGGGAAAGAAATTTCCTCCAGGGCCGGGATTTACTCTGCCAATTATTGGAAATCTCCACCAACTTGGAACCAAGCCTCATTTGACGTTTCAAAAGTGGAGGAAGCGCTACGGCCCTTTGTTCTACTTCAAAATGGGGAACGAACAGTGAGTTTAAAAAAAAATCAAAGGGATTATTATTTTTTGGAGGATGAGGTGGAGTGGAGAAGGCATTATAACAATAATACTCTTTCTTTTATTGCAGCACGGTGGTCGTCAGCGACGCCAAATTGATGAAAGAACTGCTGGCAACCCCTGCCTCCTGTGGAAAACCAAACACGGCCTTTTTCAACGTTTTGGGAAACGGGGGATACGGGCTGATCGCCTCCAGCGGGAAGAACTGGGAGGAGCAGAGACCCTTTGCGATTCGGACGCTGAAGGACTTGGGACTGTCCACACGTGGGATTCTGGAAGGGATCATAATGGACGACGCAAAGTCACTCGTGAAATACTTTGAAAGTAGGGTCGGTCCTCCAATGGCTCCCAAGCGGGTTTTTCAACGGTGCCGTCATTTCCTCCTTGTGGGGGATCGTGTCTGGCGAGAGGACTGAGTGGCTGGTGGACGGGAAAGTGGAAGAAACTGAAATCACTCGGGCGGCGGGGGATCTCCTTGAGTAAGTTATGCCGGAACTAGGTGGTTCCAAACGGGAAATAAAAAATATAAAAAATTTTAAACATTTTTTTTTCTTCAGACATGTCAACAACGCTGCAAACAATGGCCTCGCCTTCATCTCCTGGCTGAGGCACGTCGCACCTGAGCTTCTCGGCTGGAACAAATACGTCAAAAGTATCAGTAGGTTTATGGACATGGCGGAATCCGCGGTGAGCAGGCATCTGGACTCTTTGGATCCCAACAGTGCCACCGACTTCATAGATCATCATTTGCTGAGGGGCGAAGCCACGACTGATCCAAACTCCAGTTTTTACAAGGAGCACGGGAGAAACAATTTAAAATGTGTGGTGGCTGACTTTATTCTCGCCGGAAGTGAGACCACGTGAGCAGTAGAAGAAAATAATATTTTTAAAGTGATTGAAAAGTTGCATGATTTATGAAACATGTTACAAATAATTACAATCGTATTATGGAAAACTATATATAGTGCAACCACCATGGAGTTTGCATTGTTGTATCTTTCCCAACATCCCGAAGTACAGAGTAAGCTTCATGACGAGTTGGACTCTGTTTTGGGTTCCAGACTCCCTAGCTTATCCGACCGCCCAGGGTAAATATGACTTAAAATAATAAAAATGTGCTTCATTCAGAATGCCATTTTATTGTGAAAATAAAAACAAAGAAATCTTTTCTTGAATTTTTTAGACTTCCATACGCGGAAGCAGTTGTACTGGAAACTTTCCGAATGGCTGGAACCGTGTCGATGACTCCTCGGAGGATCCTCGAGGACTTTGAGTTTCACGGATATTTCCTCCCCAAAGACGCCATACTCCTGGGGGATGTCTACAATACTTTACGGGATCCCGCCAACTGGGGATCCGACTCGGACATTTTCAAACCAGAGAGATTTCTACTACCACCGAATAATGGTGAATCCAAGAAGGTGGCCCACCACGAAGCCTTTATGCCGTTCGGCGCTGGAAAGCGGTTATGCATCGGAGAGTCCCTGGCCAAAGACACTGTCTTCCTCTTTGTGACCTGTCTTCTCCAAAAATTTGTAGTGGAGGCGAGTCCGGCCGGAAAACAGCTAGACTATAATGATGTTGACGCTGGGTTTGTGCTGGAGCCAAAGCATTTTGAGATTTTGGTGACAGCACGAAAATAATAATTGAAAAAAATTGGCAAAATATTTTTATTTTAAATAAATAAATAAAATAATAAATAATGATCCCAAAAACTACATTTAATTTTTTTATAAGACATGTTTTTTCAAGGCATGATATCATGTTTACTCGGTTTAATCCTACAGTAAATCTCATCATTCTCGACAAAGTTGAGGCAGACGGCGGCCCCCTTTTGGTACTTTCTGAACCCATCCGCCCGCACCACCGGCTTCCCATAGCGATTGACGAGGAGCTTCCCCGTCCGGGAATAACACTTGTTGATACTCTTGTAAAATGGGAGACAGGGCCAGTCGCACATGCAGCCAATGTCTTGCCTCACCCGGATTTGGTGGTGATGGGCACTTCCTCCACCGGAAGAAGAGGAGAGGCCGCCAGCCCCAGACACTCCGTTGGAAAACCCTCCGCCGCCGAGATCTACCTCTCCTCCCGATGCAGGTTCTCCAAAAAGGGGCACATTGTCGTCCTCGTTGTTTTGCCCAATTTCCTGGTTTTCCCCCGAGTCGTTTGAAACTGTTAGTGGAAAGCCGTCGTCCGCCGTGTCCCCCTCGTTATCCTCGTCACGTGGCATTTTCTCCTCCCTCTTGCTCCTCTTCTTGTCTGGGGATGATGACGACTGGGGGTGACTAGCCCCTGGGGCACCACCACTACCACTTTCGTTCGGGGAGGAGGGTTTCCTAATTTGCTTTTCCTGGTTGTACCGCATCAGCCTTCGAGTTTGGTGATTGTGGTCAGCGTGCCCGTGCCTCTTGACGAGGGCCCGTTTCTTCCTTTTCAGGAAGCATGGGAACCTGCTACCTCCTCCGGGACATATGACATGGACGTTATTGTCATCCGCTGCCGAACCCGAAGGGGCTTCCTTGACGGTTTCCCCTTCGGGTGTGCATGTGGTCGACTGGGACACTTTCCACACGCCACATTCTATACAAAAAATATAAAATAAAATGAATAGACAATTTATAGCATTTTTTAGAAACCAAATCCAACTTTTGATATATAATTCGTTTTTGCAAATAAAAATTAAATTTACTCTCTTGACCGCCGAACAAATAGTCCACATCCTTTTCTTCATGGGATTCCCTACTAAAATCTTTAAATTCCAGTTTGCTGCCTCCTCCTCCCTCCGCGATTGGAAGATCACCGCCGTCCTCCACCTTCCCGGACGTTATTGCCGTTAGAACCTCCTCCGACCGGTCTATCGCCATGTTGAGAATACTGTCCCTCTTTCTCTGTCCCCGTTTCCGTCTCCGCAGCTCCTTCCCCACCCCCTCCTCTTCCTCCTCACTTTTATTCTCTTCCTCGCTGGAGCTGACCTTGGGACAGGCTTTATACTTCCAAACGTCACAAGTCGCCCCAGTTTTTGTAGATCCTACGGAAACACCACCGCCGCCTCCTCCACCACCTCCACCTACGGAGGTTGTGTCGTAAAAATCTTTGTCATCCCCGCCGCCGGCTCCGGGATTGAGTTCTTTAATGTCATCCACCTTGTCATTGGGATCCTCGTCCCCAATCTCCTTGCTTTCGTCTTCATCAAAGGCGATCGTCATTTCAAAATCATCCCCATCGGCCCCATCATCTTCGCCAGTCTCTTCCTCGGCGGGGGAGCGCTTGGCTCGTTTCTTCCTAGCCAAACCAGAGGCCGCAGCCGGTTTCACCATCGAGTCAATCCTTAGTGGCACCCAACCGATGGGCGTAGGGTCCTTATTGGAGCTCAACGAAACTTTCATTGCGCGACACAACTGCTCCGCGTAATTCACCTGGATTTCCAGCTCCCCCTCGTTTTTCGGCTCGCCGTCGTAGTCGATCCGGTCCTTGACCCGCTCCGAGTCTGGCACGCTCACCCGGCATCTCTGAATGGGGTCGAAGCGCCTCGTGCAGGGCCACACACAGGGACAGTTTCCAGGCACAAATTCCTTGAGTCGGTAGTTGACCAAGTGGGTTTCCACGGACGGGTTGAAGCCGCATTCGGGACGCTGCAGCCGCATGGGTGCCCAGTATGTGCATGGTTTCAGGAATGGCTTTTTCACTTTCCCTCGGCACGGGCGAAGGACCCACTTGAGGCATTCGGGGGAGAAGGTGGGGGGTCGGAGCGGGAATGCCTTGTGAACCATGGGAACGTACTGGTTGATTGGGGCCCAGAGATAAAATCTCTGGCGAGAAGAAGATTCGGAGCCAGACTTTTGTTTCAAGGCGGAGCATAGTCTTTCTGCTACGTTAAAACTGGAAGATGAACAAAAACAAAAATTAGCTTTATTTATTGGCTTTCTGGAGTTGCAAGAATTTCTTTCAAACTGCTGAAGCTGAAGCACTACTTTTTCTTACCTAATTTCAATTGGCTCCACCCTGTCCTTCTGATACATTTTCCCAACAATTTGTGGGTCCTCCCAGGGTGCTCCTAGTTTGTACACTGGAAAGTCGTCGAAAATTTCATCCGACTCGGAGGACACTTTGACGGCCGCATCCCCTTCATCGAAACCGACAACCAAATCCTGACTGTTATCCACTGGCGGACCGGCAGGGGGTGGACTACTTTCCCCTGGACCACCCGATCCATTACCACCTCCTTCAGAAAGATCCTCGTCTTCCAATCTGGACTTTTCGACAATTTCCGTTTCCTCCTCGTCAAAACCCAGTGACAAGCTGGGCATCATTGGGCCGCCGCCACCACCATCAACACCAACAACAACGCCAACAACAGGGGCTGGAGGTGGGACAGGCTTTGTTTCAGCAGGTGGAGGTGGAGGTCGAGGCTTGTTCCCACCCGCTTCTTCCGGTCCGTCCCCGTACTCTTCCTCGGCATCCACAAAGTCCTCATCAAACTCTGACTCGACCTGCTTCTTGAGCTTCTTTGTCCTTTTTCCTCCTCCTCTTCCCTGGATTTTTCGCTTTTCCTTCGTCGATCGCCCACCTCCCTCCCTGAGTATGTCGCTCTCGAGCTCGGCCACGCCCTTCCCAAAAGTCGAATTCACCTCCACCAGTTTCGTCCCGCTGTTGACCACCACCGGATGAGGTGGTGATGCAGTGTCTGTTGTAATTGGTATTTCCAGAGCTTGAGGAGGAGGTGGTCGTCGGAGCTCAGATTCCTTATTTCCCATTTTCTGCACGACAGAAACGTGACCTTGTGGAAATGATCGGAGAATCGAACTCTTTGGCTCGCTTGAAGAATTATTTGCCGGTGGAGGAGATGAGGACCGGCGCACCGGCATCATTCCACTGGACGACACCAGCGGGCGGGGAACCCCTCGAACATCTTTTTTTAATTTAAGAAAAATCAAAAATATTTAAAATCAGGATTTTTGACACGTGCATGAAATGAAAATAAAAAAATAAAATTTGTCTCTAAAAACTTTGAACTTACATTGACACGCGACCAGTAGAAGAAATAAATCCCAGGGCAGAATACTCCTGTGATTGTGATGGATCTGCATTTTTAGACGCAAATCCAACTTGTCCGAGGAGGAGGATGACTATTTAATTAACAGTTGAGAAGCTATACTCCATCAAAATCCTTTTTTAGAAAGTTGTTTGTATCCATTTTCATTGTTCATCAATCAGCTTTCTAGTGAGGAGAGTTGTATAATATTCTATTGTTTGACGTAATTGCATATCGAAAAGTTGAAAGTATAAACTTTTTATTGTGATCATTGCTTTACAAGTGTAAAAACAAGGGCAAAGGTCAAGGTCAGTCAGTGGAACTTTAATATAACATTGTCTGGAAAGTATATACGCATACACGCTCGATGTGAAAAAAGGTAATCAGTTTTGCATGGACATTATTAGTCATTTTTGAGGTGGAGGGAATATTAGTTGTGTATCTATATAGTCTATCTACACAGAAAAAGGATATACCTATTGTAACATAAGCTGACGCCACTTTCAGAGTTTCACGTTCATTGGTACATGCAATACCGAAATAATTTTTGTGTGAAAATCCCATCATCTAATCTTTGTTGACGGTGTGCCCGAGAAGTCGGAGAATATTAGTTGGGACTTCCATACGGGGCGAAGCTAGACATCTTGAAAGTTAGTAAGGTGAAAGGCACCAGACGCTATCACTACAAGGCCAAAAAACGGGTCGAGAATACTTTCTAGATTTGGAATATCCGGAAAATATTAATGCTCTTTGGAAATGTCTTCATAATTCTTGAGAAACTTGGCGGATATAATATGTTTTTACTTATTTGGTAGATAATGTTCAATGTTTGTAATGTCATATATGCAAATGCAATGTATTAGTTTTAGAATTTGGCCAATTGCTGATGATCGTGAGCTTCTGGGCTTTGGCACTCATTCATTCATCATCATGATCTCCTCATTTTCAATCTCACAATTAGTAGATTAGGCTCATGTAAATGTAAAAGTAGCCGACCATAGCAAGTCAACTTTCGATACGTATTTGATTATTATTGTGGCACGGCAGGGCAGGCAGGTAGACGGAGTGAGGGTTGATTAATGTCATAGTCATCAACTTCCAGGGCAGTCACGAAGCTGATGCAATTCCAAGCGACAAAGGGTCACGATCGAGTTCAATTCGGAAGTAAGGCTGGAAAATGAATGACCGCAGGACTAGCAGATGGCAAAACCGTCACACGCAAAAATTAAAATAATACAAGTAGCTAAGCGAAGTATATTATATACCCTCTTTATTTTTTCTAAATAATTATTGTTGTACTCTCCAATTTTTTAGTTGTGGATTTCAATTTATATTAAACTAAAAGTGATTCCCCTATTGTGATTATCAAGAATTTTGCGCCATATTATTGCTTGGTAATTTAACGCTTTATGTAGCCCATCTTGCATTGTATTTGTATATGCACTATAAATTATAATATAGAATGTGACGCATAGTATATACATAGTATAGTAAGTAGGTTACACATATACAAATTGTTTGAGATATACATTTATCAGGGATTGACAAAGTTCGCAATTGCCAAAAAATGGAAGTGCAAAATCGATTTTATTGAAACCATTAACGACTGCAAAACCATATGCAAAGACTGTAAAACAAACATATGGATTACACAGTATATTTCTTACAGTTTAACTGGAATTTTGACGATTGCATATAATTTCCTTAATAAAATGACACGGTAGAGGTAGCAATTAATTACATGTAGACTTGCAAATTTAGAGCCCAAATCGCTAGGGAGTTGATCCAGCAGCTTCAGATGTCCTCTTTAAAAAAAGTAAACAAAAAAATGAGCCCTTTAATTATTTTTATCATTGCATCAATCTTTCACAAGGTGATTAAATATAGTTTTTTTTTAAATTAAGACTCATGTCGCTTTAGCCTGCAAGTCTATCTACCTACCTCAGTATCCTTCTCCGCTTTCCACTCTCGCAACTCTTGCAACTCCGCCCGGATTCTTCGCTCGAAGCCCCGGCACTCCTTTCCGCGATTACTACAAACCCTCACCCTTTCGAATTCGAAAAGCCTGTCATCAATTTTCGCTCCTGCTGCGTACAAAATTTTCATCAGCTCCTTGGAATCGGTATGATACTTGAAGGATTCCGGAGTCAAAGTCAAGTCGGAAACAGGAGCCCCATGTTCCACTAGCAGTTTGACAGCCTCGTAGCCCCAACTGGAGCAACCACTTCGAACAGTTCGAACCCCTTCTTCTTCCTCGTCTTCGTTCACGAACACGCACCTCTCTTCCCAAACCCTTAAAGCATAC
>JAANSN010005098.1:0-13229 GCA_036850665.1 Dicranocentrus wangi | reverse complement strand
CAACTCGGTTAAAAGCCGCATAATATATCCTGTTGTTCAGTTAAAAAACACTTTTTTATGAAAATCCTCTGATATGTATATATATATATATATTTATAGGTATGTATGCCTAGCAAAAATGGTCTCTTGACCACAATTTGTCGTCCTTTTGTCTTCATTCAGAAGGGTATATACAACTCACTGGTATCTGATGAACTCAGTGAACTCCGGCACTGTTTGTGGACAAACAAATATTTCCAGTCCATAATAATCGCCTTTAATTATTATTATTATTATTGTAATGCATTATTGTAAGCATGAAATTGATGTGAGTATGGTTTTTGCGTTTAAATCATTCGCATTAACACATTTTTTTGAGCTACTGACATGAGCGTGAGTTCATTGTACTAACCTCCTTGTGTAATATTTAAGGAGTGGCCAATCCTACTAAATCCTCTATTTAGTCTCCAGGCGGAAGCATGAGGTTTTATTTTGCCTGAATTCCAATGAGGAAATTACCACACTGCTGAATAAGATCATTATTAATATTCAAGAACAATGTTAAAAATAACAGGAAATAGTGGTAATAAACCGGTAGGGCGCTGGCTGAAGCAATTAATAAAGATATAAAATTATATACTTATATAAATTATTATCAAATATGAACTCTCATTTGTGCGACCTTAGTCCCTCCTCAATTGCCGGCTATAAATGAGCTTGTGAATTTCATAAAAAGCATCATTATCATTTTGAAAGTTCTTTCCCAAGTTCACTTGGTTCCCTTCTTTGACAAGTCTCAAAAGTATAAAATTTTATTTGGAAAAAAATGGCGTCTGCAAACAAGTTTCTCGTTATCGCCGCCGTTGTAATAACACTCATTGCCATCATCAACATTTCAACTGTCCATTCACAATGTAAGAAAATAAATGCGTAATTTTGTTTTGTTTTTTTTCTTCATTTTCTCTGATTTGTTTATTGAATCGTGAAATTCTTTCATCAATTATAAATAATAATGATCATATACATATGTCAAATGATGGAATACTAGGTGCGAGCAGTCGGAGTACAGTCCAGGCATGCCACGAAACTTGCGGAAGAATTGCTCGAGAGGTTGCCCAATGCTGCAGAGCCAACGGTTATAATCGAGGGGGCTCCTGCTCCGGACGAACTGCATTCTGTGAGCATAGGACCGGGAATTGTGGCTAGAGGCTTGGCTAGAGGAGATTAGATTTGTTTGCTTGTTTGGCCTTTGTTATTTTCCATGGACACAACACGGTATTCTTCTGACGGCTTCCGTACTACTCACTCCGTCTCTGATGTCTCTCCATTCAATTATCTTTTATCTATTGTAAAGTAAATATTGGTATACGCAGAAAGAAAGGGTGCGGGTTGAAGCAATAATTGTTGATTAAAAATTTTATTGTAATTACCAAACATGATAAAAAAATGCAAGAGCGTCTCTGATTTCTACAAACTAAATAATCCTCCTCATAAAACGCCATATAATTATTAATCATGTCATCATAAAATGTCGTCACTTCGTCGCATGTCATGCTATTTTAGATGTTATTTTTTGTCATGTTGTTATAAGAATGGTCTATTATTGGCCACAACTTGTCCTTAATTTATCTAGATTAAGAGTTTGACCAACTCAATGATTTGATTGATCTATTCTGAACTCTTTTTTATGGACAAAAGATCTCCTGTCTGTAATCCTGTTTTAACTGTTAATCAGTTTGGCATTGATATTGTTATGAATTCCAGTGAGGAAAATACTACACTGAAATATATCATCATATGATAGTTTATATCTTACATAATATTTAAAAGGAAAGGATACCTTTACCACAACATCCCATTTTTTTATCACTTCAATATTTACATGGAACATCACAGAAAAAACTAATACTCAAGAACAATATTATTATATAACAAGGCATATTTTGGTGATGAGCAGAAAGGCCGCTGGCTGAACCAATTAATAATGATTACATGATTATCAAAAATATGTCCAAACCACTAGCTGTGCTACTCTGATTTCCTATGAACTCTATGAATACGCAGAAAAAGGGGCTGGCTGTTTTCTATGCTGTAGAACTACCCTGTTTTCTGCGAACAGAATCCTCCTCCAAAGGTCATCTGAACTCTGCTGAAGCACCCTGCATATATTATTGACATGATGAAACATGATAAACATGTACAAATGTTGCTAATATTTGTGTAGCTCTGAAAGAGGCGGCTCATCTCATTTACATCTCCGCTCCTTTCATCATTCTCATTTTAGTAGTCATGCAAAAATGAAAGCCGACGTATTGACCCACTCTGAGTGACAATCCCTGCTAAAAACAAGGTTTAAATTGATAAAACGTATCAGTTGTTGGGTTGTGTGATGTTCGTTCACTCAACTTACTTTCGCATTATGCAAATGTATGCAAATGCGCATTTTTGGAAGATTGGAGAAAATTGGGTCCTTCATTTTATATAGTTTTGTAAAAAAAATAAAATCTATATATTTACGCAAGCACACGAGTTACTTTATTAGTAAGTAAAAGCTAAAATTACTATTCATTCATTCCTTCATTCATCCAGTATGAAAAATGTTCATGTTTCATCATCACATTACTGTTCTTCCTGGTGGTGACATGCGAGTGTACTGATAATATTTAGGATAAGAGAAAATTCATCAATCACATCTTTTTTTATCATCAACCAATCAATTTATTACATTTTCCTACTCGGGCGAGCATATATAAATACCCAATCCCTTGCATGAAAACGGGATAATACCTATAGGCATCTCCTCTCGGCAGCATCAATCAGTCCTCAATAACTATAACTTTTGACGTAATAAATAATCAAAATCAATCATGAGTTCCATCCATCTTGTACAAATTGCCTTCCTCCTGGGAGCCCTCTTCGTCGGATCTGGCCGCTCTCAAAGATGCAACGTGTCTGGAGTTGCTCCTGTTCCCAATTTTGATCTGGAGAGATTCGTAATATTTTTTTTATTCTTAGCAGAAACAAACAAAAAGGGTCACGTGTGAAGTGTGAAATATATTATATGCTTAAATAATGTTTTTTAGACCGGAAATAATTATTGGTACCTCCAAGAAATCATTGTTCGAGATGCGGAAGACTACTATGGGGAGCCCCAACACGCCTGCTACAGTCAAACAGTGAGCCCTTCGGAGGAGGCAGACCTCTACCTCATGATTGGCGACCAGTGAGTAGCCTAAATTTATTTTATGAAATATATGACAAACTGGAGTGTTAATGATTTGCCTCTGATTTCTGATTTGTAGGTGGAGGAATGTTTCCGCAGGATATACTGACTTTCATTTAGGAATAACGACTTCATACCTTCTCACGCCGGCCATCTGGCGAGTTCAATGGCAAAATCGTAAATAGAAAAAGAACCCTACTTGATGACAGCCATCAGTTAACATTCGATTTAATTTGATAAAAAAAATTAATTATTTTTCATTTGCACAGCATTTTACACGGGTGTCTGGGTTAACACCGACTACGACAACTATGCGGTGCAATACTACTGCCCTGAGGACATGCACTATCATCCCTACAGCATGATGCTCTGGACGAGAAACTGGACCGTCGACCCGAAGCTGCTGGATGTGCTCGAGGGGATCGCCGAAGGTCACGGATACTCCAGGGAGTATGCAATTAAACTTAATAATACGGATTGTGAAGATAGGAGAGGATGAATTGATTGATGAAGTGAAGTGAGCATTGATGATTATAAATTATTATACTAATTAATTGGTTGTTACAAAATAAATTATCATCATCACTCAATCACTTTTATGTACTGGCGTGTTGGATTGCATGAAATATGAAAGATATTAAGCAAGAATCACTTCCCAATTAGCATGGGCAAAAAACCATACAAACTTGATACTACAGATTTTCCATCTGCCTGACAACGACAGCTCGCATAGTTTGAACTGTTTATCATCAAAGCTTGATAAAAGAATGAAATTGTCAATAGAAAACAGTGCTTTTTCCACCCAAATTTGCCATGTTCAGACAGAGGTAATTAATGCTCAACCCATGTTTGTTTCCCACTCCTGATAATATTTCAATTAAAAAATCAAGAGAGGAGTAAATTAATTTTTCGTCAACGGCATGTTATATATAATATTTTGAATTACTGTGTGTTGTGTGATGTGTGATGATTGACTGCATGCATGGTTTCTCACTTTCTGTAATAATAAATAACACGCATCATCGTCCGAATTAAGTGGCGTGAGCCACTCCACATGATGAGTTTGTAAAAAAACAAAACACTTTATTTCTGTTGCAAGCCTCGTGTAGTAGTTTCGCAATGACAAAATGGTGTTCTTTTGACGACTCCAACGTCAATTCTGCATAAAGGCTGTTGTCAGGCAGACATTGCGTGAGTCCCTGGGTGATGATAGCTAGTAAACGAGATCGATCCGCCTGCAGACTAGTTTGAATGCTGGACATTTGAATTGAAATAAACATCAATCAAAACACTTTACAGACAAAATGACGTCAATTGCCGTCGTGGCTCCTTGTGCCGCGGCGGCATAAAACACTACAAATCTCAGACCTTTTTTTTGTATAAATACAAAATGTCTTGCTTAAAAATGGATGTAGTGATTCCAATTAGTCTGTTGATGCATGTCATCCAGAGTTAACCTCTCTTCTTCAACGAAAAAAACAAAAAGTTAGATTTTGCCGCAATCGTATCATGATGCACTCCATTGTAGCAGTTGCTTTCCTCCTGGGTGTAGCGGCCACTGGAGAAGTCAGGGCTCAGTTCGGTATCGATTTCTGCCCTGGGTCCAATATTACTCCTTCTCCCAGACTAAACTATGAAAAATTCGTAAATACTTATATGTCTAAAAATTTAAAAACATTCACAAGACGCGTAACTTACTAAAAATTAGTATTGTTTAAAAATAATATTATTATTACTATTATTATTATTTTTCTGTTTCTGTGTAGACCGCAGGGGACTGGTACCTCCAGGAAATTATTTATCGACGCGCCGAGGACGTGCAAAAGGCCCAGGTGAGATGCTACCGGGAAACATATTCGCTGGACTACCTAACTTACACAGTTAGCGACAGGTATGGGCTTGAAGACATTTGTAAAAAAATTACAAAAATGAAACGAACTATTTGTTTAAACATACTTATTTGCTAATTAATTCTGTAGCTGGAAGAATGTCACCAACGGAGCGGTCGGCTCTAGTCGAGGAATAATGGGCACTAATTCTCAGAACCCTGCCGTCTGGTACGTTTACTCAGAGCAATGTAAGTGGAAAAACTCCAAAATTATCCGCAAATATATTTTGCTTTCCGTTTTACACTTTTCTTTTGTTTTGAAAACTTTTTCCTTTGAAAAGATTTTTTAATTTTGTGGTGGTCTTGAATTTCTTTGGAGCAGTTGTCTACTCGGGCGTGTGGACTGTCGTGGACCCCGGGAATAGCAAGTACGCCATGCAACATTACTGTCCTGAAGATGCGGGCTATGGGGCCGAGAAGATGCTCCTGTTTACAAGGGCTCGGATTCCAAACCCGCTCCACCTCGCCCTGATGGAAGCTCGTGCAGCCGCCTCCGGATTTCCGAAAAGAAATGCCGTTAGGGTTAATAACTTGCTTTGCTCATGGTGAAGAGGCGGACGATGATTAGGATTACGCTAGTTTTTATCCCACCTAAATATTTTGTATTGGTCCGATTTAAAACAGTAAACTAAGTAATTAAAATTGACATGAAAGAATTTGGAATGTGATTCGGAAAATGATTTTCAAGGACATTTCAGTTGGCAACCCCATACACCACTTTATTTGATGATGACATTTCTTTAGCTGCATGTTCTTGTTAATCTCTAAAAAATATGCAATCTGCTTAAAACACAACCATTTTTGATGAGTATATTGACGCACAACTTTTTGCTTCTCCCCGGGATGGGATTTCCAAGGTGCACAAAAAATTATTGGTTTTATCATGAAAGCACAAGCACAAGTCCACCAAGCGGAACAACAATCTAGCTCGCTGCCTGCCTAATCTTAATGTTTCGATCTTGCAATCCATATTATAATACACCTCCAAGAAACCCAACCTAAAGACAAATGGCCATTTACAAAAACATAATTCCACAAATACCACATTGCCCTCCTGCCTAAACATCACTGCAGGGCACCCAATCATCCCTAGGAGCCTCACCCACCATCCATGCGCAACACCCACCCCCTTACCCTATGGACTTTGCAGACCAACCCAACCCAAATGTTGGACAACCAAATAAAGTGTTTTGAAAAAAACAAGCCTTTCAGACGGACGGACGGACATTTGGCAATATCATAAGCTCTTGCTTCGCAGCGAGCTAAATATTAATACCTATTGTAATTTCAATCAAACCCATAGTTTGACGCTGATGGAAGTTGTCACAAATTGATTTCTGTTTCGATCATCATCATCATCATCATCATGATATCATTTTCCCTTGATAACACTTTGAAATGGGTAAGCGACATAAAATGAAGTTGATTATATATATCACAATGACATGCGACCACTGTGTCCACTCTATCACCCAAAGTGCATCTGGAATTTTCTCTCGCTACTACTGTTCCACTCGTCCTCTCACCTCATATATATTATTGCCACGACTTAACCTTTCGAGAGGATATATAATATCCATCATCCATCACTCACGATGTCCTCCTTCAAAATGGGCTTTCCCCAGGTGGTAGCACTCCTATTATTTAGTGTAGCCGGGGCTCAGAGACCCTTCAACTGCAACCTGACCGGAATCGGGGAAATGATCGATTTGAGTCCGTATGACTTTGTAAGTTCTTTTAGAAAAAATGCAATTGAGTCTCAAAATTTGTAAAAGAAATGCCCCCTTCTTCTTCTTGCATGCGATATACTTACTTACTTTATTCACTCATGCCATTTCTTGCCCCGTTTATTCTGACCCAGACCTACCTCTTCTGGTACCTCCAAGAAGTTATTCCAAGGAACCCGTCGGACGTGGGCCCGGCTCAGCACAGATGCGTCGGTCAAATTGGAACCGTTGATCCAGTTGGGATAACCTTCACTGCCTTCGAGAGGTAAGTAAAGTAAGTAAGTAGAGGCAATAATAATAGCCTTTTTGCCAGTTCAATGTGAAATCAGAAGAAAAAAATATTTTTTCCAGCTGGGAGAATACTACGACAGATTGGAGATATCAGTACAAAGCCATCACGGCCACGGGTTTCCAGGAGGGTAACGGCATTTGGCGAATGTGGGATTGGGTTCAAGACAGTAAGTTATAAAGAGAGATAGGGATAAAATTGCAACTCAACTTTGGATTTTAGACTGATTATTATTACTTTTTTCTTATGTTTTTTCTTTCCCAAAGTTAATATCTACTCGGGCGCCTGGATCATGACTGATTATAAGACCTATGCCGTTCAGTACTACTGTCCCGAGGAGGCCAACTACCACCCCCAGAGCATGCTCATCTACACGAGGAACGCCACCGTGGATCCGCTGTTGCTCGACCTCCTCGAGACCATCGTGGAGCAGCGCGGCTTCCCGAGGGAAAATGCGATTAAAATTGACAATACAGATTGTGATTTTGACCCACCGCCAATCTATGATGACTATTGATGATGAAATTAAAATAATAATAAAAATGTTGACCAATTGGCCCGTTTGTCGCCTGTCACCCAAATATGAGCCAGTTTTTTAAATCATTTTTTCTAAATTGTAAAATCAGAGATAAGAAAGGGATGTGACAAAACGTAAAATGAAATGTCGACTTTTTTTTAGTTTCAATCAGTCATTTTGAGAGTTTGATTCAAGTGTTCATATGAAAACTGATTTGCAGATTGTCCATCACTTTCCCTTGATAACACTTGGAAATTATGGATAAGGTTGCTCTGATGAGATGAGAGCCTGCTGCGTCAATAAATATAAAATGAATGAGGGTGGCTATATAATATAAAGACCATGCTTTGTCCGTATCATCGCCCACAGCTCATCTGGGATTTCCTCTCACGGCTTCTCCACTCATCTTCTCTCCACTTAAAGTACCAAGCAAGATTCTACATTTTTCTGAGGGGACATATAAACGATTCCATCATCATGTTCACCTCCTTCGGCCTTGCTTTTCCCCTGGTAGCACTCGTCCTACTTACTAGTGTAGCCGGGGCTCAGGAGTATCCTTGGAAATGCAACCTGACCGGAATCGGGGAAATGATCCATTTGGATCCGTACGAATTCGTAAGTTGTCCGTCCATATAAATAAAACCAAGTTCGTCAAGGGTTGTTTGCAACGGTGCTTTTTGATTGATTGATCCGCCTCCTCGGCATACTTTTTATTCATTCATTCATTCATTTCTTGGCCCGTTTCTTCTGATTTTTTTATTATAAGAGCTTTCTCGAGTGGTACCTCCAAGAAGTTATTCCAAGACACGAGTCGGACATGAGAGAGGCTCAGCGCAGTTGTGTCAGGCAATTTGGATACACTGATCAAGTTATGATAACCTTCACGGCCACAGAGGTGTAAGTAGATAAAAAATGTAGTGTCTTTTTCCAATCCAACGGAACGAAAATGAAATCAGAAACGTCATATTTAATTTAAAATTGTTTTTTTTTCAGCTGGAGGAATGCTACGACAGATTGGAGATATCAGTCTCGAGCAATGACGAGTTTCTCGGAGGGCAACGGTATTTGGCGAATGTGGGATTGGGTTGAAGACGGTTAGTTTTAATGGAAAACCTAAACTCGACGTGGTCATGATTTTGTTTGCAAATAATTTTAGGCTTATCCCCTGTTTAACTTTTTGCATTCCAAAAGTTATTGTCTACTCGGGCGCCTGGATTATCACTGATTATGACAACTACGCCATCCAGTACTATTGCCCCGAGGAGCGCAACTTCTACCCAGAGAGCATGCTCATCTACACGAGGAACGAAACTGCGGATCCGCTAGCTCTCGAACTGCTCGAGATTATCGTGGAGGGGCACGGATTCGCCAGGGAGAACGGGGTTAAAATTAATAATACAAATTGCGAGTTTGACCCACCTACCTGAATAATATTATGATCATTTACAAAAAAGAAAAAAATAAATGTTGCCGACTTGCTTGCTTGTCGCCTTAAAGGCTTTAAATAATACTTTTAAAGTCGCCTATCTCCATAATTCCCCCTCCCCTCCCCACTTGTTGTTGTGTCGTGTTTTTTTTCGCAAACCATCCGTATTGTCAAAAGTGCATTTGGAATAATATTCCGCCCAGCAAATATCATCTCTTCAAATTTGTTGTCATACTTGTACGACTTCATCAGCTGCGACTTCATGCATGTTCAGTTCACCTTCTTCAAACCTGGCCTTAGCAACAATTAAAGGTCGCCCTCCACTTGTGTCGTAGTATAGTATAGTTTTTTTCCAAACCGCTGCAGCTGCTGCTGATCATTCCTGCTTGCTGAGCGGTTGTCAAAACTGAAGTGTAAAATAGGTTAAGAATAAGACAGTTGATATCAATTACTAATTTTTATTTCGACGACTCTTGATAAAATTTATAATTGTCTACCATTTTGTCCATACCATCTGCGAAACAACTTTTGTTGATGAGTATGATTAAAATTGTCATGAATTCAATCAAGTGTCTATCATCATTTTCCCTTGATATTTAACACATCAAGATTAGGCCGGCTCTGAATGAAGATGAGGACAGCTTGCGTCCATATATAAAATGGAGTGAGGTGTGTGCAGCCTGGACCACATCATCCTCGTCTCGCCTGTGTATGATCTATGCAGTCCATTTGGAATTTGTTTTGATTTGTCATACCTCAGCTACTGGGGCTGCTATACACTATAATTAATCATCAATATCATCATGCCATCCTTCAACGTCCTTGTTCTTCTCCTATCAGCACTCCTATTTAGTGTTGTCGGGGCTCAGGAACGTCCCTTCACATGCGACGTGACCGGAATCCCAAAATTTGACAATTTTTCTGCCTACGAGTTTGTAAGTATATAGTAATAATAGAGTAAAAAAATATGATTAAATTCAAAGGCTGGAACGAGATAGCTTATTCATTTTTCCATTTACCATGTCACATTATTTCTTTCTTGCCCTGCCTGTTTCTGGTCTTCCATCCAGACCTTTCTCGAGTGGTACCTCCAAGCCGTTATTCCAAGAAACGCGTCCGACGTGGGAGAGGCTCAATACAGATGCGTCAAACAATGTGGGGCAATTGCTGAAATTGGAATATATTTCACGGCACTCGAGGTGTAAGTAGTAAATGAAGAAAAAACAATAAATCCTGTCCCAATTCATAATGTAGTGAAATAATAATTACAAGGAATCATTTAAAAGATATTTAAAATGTTTATTTTTTTGTGTTCCAGCTGGAGAAATGCGACGACAGATTGGAGAGGTCAGTATGAAGGGATTGCGTGGTTCATGAGCGAGGGGGAAGCCGTTTGGCGAATGTGGGACCCGCTTGAAGACGGTAAGTACTTAGATCCTGTTTTTTTGGATAGCTATACTCACCTTTTGCTCGTATTTATATGTAAAAAACCATTTATTTTATATTTTCTTTCCCCAAGTTAATCTCTACACCGGCGTGTGGATCATGACTGATTATGAGAACTATGCCGTTCAGTACTACTGTCCCGAAGAGGCCAACTATCACCCCGAAAGCGTGCTTATCTACACGAGGAACGAAACGGCGGATCCGCTATTGCTCGACCTCCTCGAGATCATCGTAGAAGGGCAGCACGGATTCCCGAGGGAACACGCGATTAAAATTAACAACACAAATTGTGACTTTGACCCACCCATGTATCCTTGTTCCAACTTTATCCAGAAAAATAAAATAAAAAAATAAATCAAAGTTGCACATTTAGTTTGTGGCCCTGAACAAAGAAATCATTTTAGAGTTGACTCATTTCATCTCACCATCATCAATCAATCATGTAATTTCAGCCTGGTTTTGTTTTCTGCAATGTAATCCACTCAAAACTTTTTAGTTTTTCACAAGCCCTCAACGGGTTGGTTATCAAACTTATCGACCAATATTTATCAATGTGAGTGACATACCTGTCGTTTAGTTATCAAATCTTGATAAACAAAAATTAGGGTCAGTTTTGAGCTGATGATGATGATGATGATAAGTTGAGCCAATTTATTTTTGTGCCATTAGAGCTAATTGTTACATTTATACAGAACAAAATGAGGTGCAATATTATTCCCTATATATATCATTTCTTCATTAGCCGAGTTCCCTCTTGGTCAGCATGCCAAATCCTCTCGAGTTGGTTAGTATTGTAGAGGGACACGGATTTACAAAGTAGCATACGAGTACGAGCTTAACAACAACAACACCAAACATTGTGAAAAAGTCTGAAAATGAGTGGCATGTGAGATAATTCAAATAGACATTTAAAAAAAACTCAATGTTGTTTTGGCAAATGGGAATCCCATTATTCGCTCAGCAGATGATGAGTGAGAAGAAGGACGAGATAATAAAAGCAGTTTGACCATGTCAATCCGCCGAATTCTAACCTTGATCAAAGTCGATGTTTTTTGTTATCATATCATATATGCGTTGAATTTTTTACTTATGGACACATCAAAGTTGTCAGGTTTAGTTGATAAAGGTCACCACCACCACCTGTATTATCCACAAATTACAATATAATTTTCAGCCATTTTGTAGTGCGTTGTAGTGCGAATCAATTTTAGTAGCCCAATTACAGTTTGAGCCATTGGCCATACGACATTTTTTTCCATCTAATTACTCTTGACAAAAAAACATTATTTCTGCTTTTAAAATTTCTACAAACAATTGTGGTTAGAGGCTCGTCGTGTCGTAATGGGTTCGAACTTTGTTCTTCAGTTTTCTTTTCTGCTCATGCTGCTGCTGGGAGGCCTGTTTAGCCTTAGCCTAGTCGGGGCCCAGTGGACCTGCAACGTAACTGGAGTTCCAGCCATTCCTGACCTAGACCTGGACAGATTTGTAGATTATTAATAACAAGTCCACCAAGCTGGAATAACGTAGCTCGCTGCACAGTCTTAATGAACCGAGCTTATGATCTAACCACACAAATCCTTACACCACCAAACACCAACCAATCTGGCAGAATAACCCCAATCAGGGCGTCAAACTGACGCTCCTAAAGCAGTAGAACACCTGCCATCCACTTCATTTGTAGAACCCTAACATACCTAACCTCCTGCAGAAAGCTACCAATTATCCTGTAGAACACCCCGAATCAACCTGTAAAACACTCCCAATCAACCGGTAAAACACTCCCAATCAATCGGTAAAACACTCCCAATCAATCGATAAAACACTACCAATCAACCGGTAAAACACCCCCTTCCAACCCAGTAGAACACCCCAACCAAATCAGTATTACATCATAAATATATTACCAAATCGTTCTAAAAATTTGGGGTCAGTAGAACTTAAAATCTTCCAATTTCGACATATTTACGTGTCCAAAGTGTTCTAACTCGTAGGGGGAAATGTCCTAAAATTCCACCTGCCCATACTGGGCTAAGGGGTGACCCTAGAACGATTCCATCCGGTCACCACCTATCCCTGTAGGGTACCCAGGCCTCAAAATGAGCCTCATCAACCATCCATGCGCAACACCCCATGGACTTTACTGACCAACCCAACCCAAATGTTCAATAACAAAATCTTTAAAGTGTGTTGAAAGAATAAGCGTTACGGACGGACGGACAGACAGACATGGCAAGATCATAAGCTCGTCCTTGCTTCGCAGCGAGCTAATAAATAAATTTACACAATTTTTTAAAACTCATTTTTTCGTATTTCTGCAACACATGAAACATGAGCAGGCTCATCACGCTATGACTTTTTTTGTAGGTCGGGACACCCTGGTACCTGCAAGAAATAATTGTTCGGAAGGCGGAGGACTTAGAAGAGCCCAAACACAGTTGCTACAAGCAAGCTACAGTTGGGGAATTTGATACTGCGTTCACAGTTAGCGACCTGTAGGCTACAATTTAAAAAATCACCATAATAATATTTTAAATTTTGGAACTGGATGAGAGTGGAAATAATAATATCGTGGCGACTATTTTTTTGCAGGTGGCTCAATATAACGACGGGAGAAAGTGGGTTCCTTTTTGGCTGCTTGGATTTTGTCGACATCCTTTCCGTGTGGCACGTTTACTGGCGGGAGGGTAAGCCGGTTCATCATGTGACCACTCCAAACGTTCATTACTTCAATTTT
>JAANSN010005097.1:0-13232 GCA_036850665.1 Dicranocentrus wangi | reverse complement strand
TCATCAAGGTCTTCTCTTCGGACGGCCATTTCCTTAACCAACTCACCGTGACAGGAGGCAGCTTCCATCTTCCACAGGACCTGACCGTGATTCGAGGAGGATTCATCACCATTGTGGACGCCAACGGAAGTGTTCGCATTATTTAACATTGTTATGTATTTTTCAACAATATACCCTTGTAATTTTTGGAATTTTATTTGATTGTTTTTCCCAGTTGTTAATAACTCTATATATTGTTTTAATTTGTTAATAAATGATTTTGTCTTCTGTAACTGGGAATGATTGCTTGCATATTTTTTTACATTAACGTCATCTTAAACCTTCAACATATTTCGAAGCACAAAGACGAAAGAACACACGCGCAAATGCATGAACGCTAACATAACATCTATACAATTTCTAATTTATTAAAGCCACACAAATGTACATCATACATATAATGCAATGCACTATGGAAGCCATTCGACAAAGGTGTAAAAGCATAAAACTCCACGTCCTACCATCCAAAGTACCTGCAAAAGTACTTAAATGAATGCGTTTTTTGAGCCCTTTCTAGTGGTATAATCTTCGTTACTAAATGACAATGGCAATCCAAAGTAGATAAGAGAAGATTCATTTAAACGCATTTTGTCTGCTCTTTCCAACGATGTACTCACCAATCGAAAATGCCAAGGGGTCATATGACTGGCATCATTGAAACGAAGACATTTTTTACTCATCGATTACACATACAACCGTAACGGAGCACCTGAAAAGGAGATTTTGGTAATACATGTCAACAAATATATGGTTATGATCCAAGTGTAACAGATTCCAGTTTTGGTGACCGCCATGAATATGTAAACTATCAGCAAAGGCTCCCGACGGCCAAATCCTCAGGCAACTCACCGAGACTGGAACAGGAGGCAGCTACTATCCTCCACCTTACCGTGAAGCGAATATTCGGCGTAGGATTTCTTTGCCACTTGTATAACTGTAATATTTGTGTTAGTATTAAAGAATTTCGTCTCTACTATCATTGATGTTGAGTATCTCCTGCAACTATTTTTTTTCGTCCGTTTCCACTGTAAGTTACTACTATTATTACTAATCATGGTAATAACAATCGTCCTTCGTTATTAACGGATGTTCCTCATCAATTCATTGTTTTGATATAGAATATAATCACGAATATTAAACAACTCCAATATACCACCAGAATTCATGAAAGGATGAACCATCTTGAGAAGTTATGATTGATACTACATCGTTAATACCCCACAAATGTACATCATATTATTTATACTAAGGTATGAAATGAGATTTCTTCAAAACGTTGAGACTGAGCCATAATGTACTTCATTAATGAGGTATTATGTATTGTTATTTTGTTTCCAAATTCAGGCGTAAATACTTAAAGCATATATGTATGTGTTTAGATTTAGGTATTTTAGTGGGTTAAATGTCGACTGCTAAATTTTTGTACTCATTTATATCACGATAAATATGCTTCGATTGGGGGAAATGATGATAATTATTATAATTATTATAAATATTTCCAAAACTTTTAAATGAATATGCTCAAATTAATAGGATAATTTAATAAACCAAAATACAAACAACTAGGATTTCAAACAAACTTTTCTCAGCATTTGCCTTGCTTGATCTGAAAACAGGATTTGTCACAAGATGCTTTCGGACTTATAATTATTACAACAAAATCTGATATTTTGATACTCATTCATATCAATATTGCGTGATTTTTTCTCTCCATACTAATTATGGCAGTTTATTCTCACACCTTCATAACGTAGTAACAATAGATTTGGTTCGGCTTTAGTAGACCAAAAGCCCGTAAGGAATCAGAGCAGAGCAACGCGTTGTTTAAACACACACAATGAATGAACACTTGCTTAATGAAACAATAAAAACGATTATGTACGTAGATAACAGTTTAATGTACCGGTTTGTTTTGACACAATATTCTTTAAAGCTAAAGTAAGTAAATTAAAAGTATTTGATTAACATCTGATGAGCCTATGTCTACCAAAATTTTGAAATCCTATTCCATTGTTGCATATAATTATTATTTACTCCTATTTGCATTAATCTTACTTACTAATACTGTAAGATTTTATAGATTTTAGTTCAAGATCAGTCATTTGAATCAAAATTAATTCAGCGTAGTGCAGGCCAAGGATGTTCCTTATCCACCACTTTAACGAAATCTTCCCGATTGGATGTAAGGAAAGCCATACTCTCCCACGGAATTCTTAAAAATTGCACCTTTGCACGGTATTCCTGATTATTGTCTCTATCAGCTCTACTCCGCAACCTGATTATGGTGTTCTCGTCCTGTCCACTATTAAGCAGAAAGTGCAATTAAATATTATTAATGAATACATGTATATTTATGAGCGCGACATTAGGTTACAGTCAGAAAAAGTATTCACTCACAAAGTGGTATTCTCCACCACATGAAGACTCTGATGAGTTTCAAATTTAACATGTAGCCCTGTTGGAATTTTTAACAAACGAACCACAATTCTGACCTGTGAAGGAATCAAGATATCACCATTGCTTGCAAATACAACAACGGATGACGGATGTTCTGTTGCTCTAATAAAACCATAAACAAAATCGTCCTTTTCATCCTCCAGAAAGAAAACCGCACGAATTTTTAATCCACTTCTGGGAACGGCGGTATATTCACGGACCCTTATTAGCAAAAGAAAACTCAGAATTAATTTAGAATCACACAATGATGTTATTGTATGCAGGTTGGTTGGTATATGATTACCTGTCAATTAAAGGCGTCGCTGGTTTGACTCGAACACTTTCTCTCTGCCTTTGGTCCTCCTCTCCGTCGTCGTTGCAAAGTGACGAGCGAGTCACCCGCTTTACACCGCTAGCCCGTCCCACCATGATGACAATTAAAACTTTTACCTCTACCTACCAACGCAATTATTAGTACTGCTTACGATTACAAAGCGGCGACTTACTCATCTAACTGAATCAAGAACAAAAAGGAAATTAAAGTTAAAGTAGTTGATCCAAAAACGTGCACAAATGGAAGCAAGCTATAAGTGCAAAATTGAATATTTACTTTACGTTCCATCTATTCTGTTTCTGATCTTATGCATGATCCTAATATGTAAGCACCTGCTTTAAGTCTGGCTTCTTCTCACTAATTACGAAATATGAACGAGGACATGTGTATTTGTCTGTATTATTGTTATCCATAGGTACAAATCTAATTGTAAGCACAGTTTTAAGTGCGAAGCGTTCGTTGTCGTCCGACCATGCCAAACTATGTACATCCTCTTTCTGTTAGATGCAAATATGTGAATTATTTGTAATGAAGTGCCACGGAACACGTTGCATTTGTACTAATATTGCACTCCCATTACGCTATACGTTTTGCTCGAGTTAGTTCACTACGTTTCAGAATGCGTTTTTTATGAAGAATACATGGCGCTTACCACTATCCATGCAGTTTAACATGCAGTTTCATGACCATTTCATTATAAACATAGAGAAACAGTCCACGACAAGTATGTAAACAGTTTTTTCATGATGATTTATATACATCCAAAGCACACGACTCTGGCTCCATACATGCATTTATTTGAACGGAAACAGAAAAGCCAGTAGAACGAATGTCGATTTATACATTGTCAGGTTTGGTTGGAGTTAGGTTCAGATGAGGCAGCTAGGAATCTCTTGCGATTATGGTACGTAAGAATTATATTCGCGTTTACCGTGGCTCCAAAAGGTTAGGTAAAGGTATAAAGAAGATGTACAAAGGTATAATGTCACTTTATCTTAGCCGTACTTTACGTTAGCCTGGTGTGAAGCATACAATAGCGTATAATCACCAATGAGCACAAACAACAATTTGTTCTGTAAAACCAATCACAAACACAAGATCACGTATATTCCATGGACATTACGGTCAATACATGCATAGGGCCGTGATGAAATTGTTGTTTAACGTTACACGGCTCAGAGAAAGGAACATACATACAGTCATACATTAATACTAATACTTAAATATTTGCAGTTTTAATCTAATGCAGCCCGGAGAGCAACAAAAGGTTTGTTATCAAAATTTTTAAAAAGGACAAGCAAGGATTTTTTAAATCCCTGGAAGCGTTTCCGGATTAATTCAGGTGTAATATTTGAGCATTTATATTTTCTTTGGCAAGAAAGGGGTAAGAACTTCATGAAAAACAGAGAAAGCAGAAAAAAGCACTAAAATCACTGCTAAAATTCATGGCGTCGGCGCGGCGCTCGTTTGCTTTTATTCGCACCCCTGATGCAACTTCACCTTTCTACCAACCGAGCATTTTATAAAATAAACAAGCACAAGAAGGCTTCATAAGAAATGATGGAAATATGATTTATATATAGGCAAGCGACTGACTCAATGGCGAATATGTCCTGAACCCTATCACAAAATGGCATCACGGAGTAGTGGGGAAATAATAACAACCTCCAGCAGGTAGGTTGTCGTTTAGTTTCGCCAACCTTCCAAACTGGAGATAAGAGTCAGTATATTTGGTAAAGAATTTGTATATTGTTGCTATTTCATGGGTATCTGGGTCTGCTAGGGAAATTCCGAAGAAGGATCAAACGTAGGTAAAAGAGCAGATGATAATTTTTTAAATGTATTGTTAGTATCTGATACGCATTGTGTGACAGTATTCAAATCCATCCATGTTAGGGGTTGTCTAAATGCTTTGCTTTCATTAATCGATATTCTATGTAAGCTTTTATAACATAGTAGAAGCACAGTAGTAGTTTGTGACGGAAGGTCCTGCACCACCACCGTTTTTGGATTTGCATGGGACTCTCCACTTTCAGTATTCACCGGAAAGCTAGCATTGCATCTTGTAACGACGCATCTTGCGTTGTAACGCAACGCATGTAACGTTGCATCTTGTAATGTTTTTGAGTTGCTGTTAACATGGATGTTAGTTGGTTCAGCAGGCAGACGAAAGTCATCATTATAATTACGACTTAAAGGCTCCCATGTAATGGCTGCTGGCAGTTTCCCGATCTGGAGCTTTCCACTCCAGAAGAAAAAGTAGTCTAAATATTCGTCTTACCTTTCACAATCCACTTGTGTTTTCTTCCGGAATAGACGAAATGTCAATATTACTGCTAGAGCAGTATGATTTGTTGTAGTAATAATTGTTTCAATGATGTCTGTCATGCAAACTTCTGTATTTCCGGAATCCGGCTCATGATTTGAATTATCCTTGTGTTCTTTTCGTAAGTGAGCCAAGAGTCCTCCTGATTAAGACTCTTTGTGGTTACATCCGGTCACCGGACAATGAAATACCTCGGCTCGAATGATAGTGTGACCTATTAAAACAATACAATCATCTTTATACATTCTTATACAGTGTATTAATACAACTTGTTAAGGCGTGTAGGGAGCTCATAGTTTATGACGGCTAAATAAATCCCTGCGCCAAACCATACGTTTTGTAGAACAGCTTACAGAACATTGGAGTTTTGCGCTCCCCAGTTAGCAGTAGTTTCTCGTTCAAGCAATCATAATCACACACCCATGGGAAGAACCCTCCCTCAGGCCACCCTTGTTTTCATAACAAGTTCCTTCATGTGGTCATCATCAGCTGAAGTGGTTTTAAGTAGTTGCTCCTTAATCTTCGTAATTAGTTTTTCTGCAGATGTGTCTTGAGGCTTCTCGCCACACTTTTCAATCACGTTATCAATGACATTGATCAAAAATGATGTACACAAATTATAAAGACAGTGCTGTGTGTTAACATCGTACACAGGTCATCCATATTAATAATAATTTGACATATATTAAGTAGTAAACACACACGGTTACCAACCATAGTTTGTCTAGATGTGTATTATCCTGAATGAAATAGGAGCTACAAACAAGTAGTAAACAAATGAAGAAGCTAGTGGGGGGTTTACAAGTATTGTAATAGACAGCATACATTAATGTACACGCTTGTTGTTTGTAAAACGTCAAGGTACGAATACCAACGTCTTATGTATGTAGCAAAGCACTACGACCATACCACACAAACAAGAAAGGAAATGTTTTATACGTAGCGTACACTGGCGCACGTATATAGAATATACAGAAAGGAGCATCTAATATGATACACAACGCCACTCACGCAATGGGATGGATTTTTAGCACAAAGTTAAAGCATACTATGAGAAAAATAATGTAATCGGCCTACAACGTTTTTAATACTTCGAAAGTAGCGTATAGCTATTATTAAGTTATGACCATTATACTGCAGAATAACTAAACAGCATATGCTAATGCTGAACTACGATATTCTTAAATACTCGTGATTCTGGAATCGTAAATTATAAATCGTTATAATCAAACAATTAATCAATTACTTTGGTATTTCTACCAATTGTGCTGTTGCTTACACACACGCTAATTTGACATAATGGAAGGCAATAAATATATGCCAATAGATCTTCCGAATCAAGAATACGTAACGAGTAATACTGAATTTTTATTTTTGATTATAGTTTTGATACATCCTTCCAAACAACAAAGTTTCCTTTCAATTCAAGTTGTTGAATACAACGAATCATAACGACAACCTATTTTGCACTTTGGATACACAATTAAATATTTATTTCGCTGTTTAGATCAATATAAGCTTATCATCATTGTTCCTGCACGCAGAGCTAATTATTCTAGATAAAAATCAAAATAAATTCTCCTCTTGAACACGTTTCATTGTCTGTCCTCGGAACGGGGTCGATCACTAGTTGGTATTAATTCAAACTGATCGCAATTGACCAAATGTATGCGTATTTTTTATTTAATTAATTGGAAGCCCGATGTGCTATTTAACATTGTATTTCTCTGTCAGTGTCATATGCCTCAGTCACGTAGAATATATTGTGATCAATCAAAGCACAGTATCATGTCAAATCCATCGATGGTGTTAAAGGCTTTTCAAAATTTATTGCCGTTTAACTACGGAACATTTAGTGGTTGTAGAACCATAAATAAGTAGCCGCAAACAAGCGCTTTCTAACACTTCTAGTTGAGTCATATGAATTGCTTTAAGGGGTTGGAATTTTATTAGTGCGAGTGTGGTCACTTTATGTATCAACACATAATTTCTGCACCCGGATTTACAGTCCTCTTAGGCTCAACAGCCCCTGGGGATTTAAAGAATGCAAGGATAAATAGCCTAACGCAAGAGCTTCATAGTTATTATAAAAATATTGGAATTGCCAAAAGGGAAATGGACTTTCGTCATGTAGAACTGGGCAACGCAATGTCTCCATATATCAAGTATTTTGTCATGCAATATAATTTTCGGTGGTACTCATTTAGAGAAAGTATAAGTAATTTAAAACATATTTAAACAGCTTTTAATCTCAGCACATGTACATAAAAGCCTCCTGTATACCTCAAGTAGGAAACATTTAGGTAAGGTGAAAGATTGATTTGATAGCTTTTTACAGGATAACTCTGATGTACCTTCAATCATTTTTTTTGGACGAGCGGATCAGACTTTACAACTTTGCAAAATATCTCCTTGAGCCAATGCTTCGCGTATGCAAGAATCTACTAATACTTTACCTAGGTTGTGTCTAACCTATTCAGTTTGTCTGACCTCAAACCTTAACTATTAGGTTTGTCTGAAATAAAAGGCACAGTATATCATGATTAAGGTGAGAAGGTCGTTAGGGCAAGGTGCAAATATGAGTCAAATGCAAGACGTCCGATTAAACTTACATCGTCCAGTGTAAATGTCTCTAAACATGCGTGAAGGGTCGTTAGTGTGGGCGTAAGTTGCACTATGAGTTCTGATTCACCGGGTGATAAAATCTGCTAGGAAAACTGCATACTCTTACTTGATATTATTTGTAAACTTGGTATACGTACGTCCTTAAGCATCCCATCATACATCACCCAATTGCAGCATTGTACAAGAAATGTTTATGTCAATGTTATTCCGTACTCTATTGTATTAGCACACAACTAAAATGCTAGAATGATTGTAACAGTTCAAGGTACGTACGATTTAACTACAGATTTAATGTTGATTTTGCATAAACGCTCTATCAGTTGTAAAGCTAATATAACGACTGACAGTTGGTTCAAAAGTGGGTGAGACAAAAGCAGGAATGTGCAGCTCCAATTTTTTCAACCACTGATGACTACGAATCTAATTAAGTTGAGTAAATAGCAGAAGGTAACATGCATGTTGAAAGTAATGCGAGAAGCGATTTTATAAGCAATGGTTTAAACCTTAATGTACCCAATTAAACGCATTTTTGCATGTCGTGACGGATATTTTTTATTTTCCAAAAACATGATGTCCTTATGACATTATACAAGTAATATTTGTGTTACATTTGTTGAATACTTTAAGATTGACTCAATGTCCCTATCGTAGCCCCTTAATCAAATTCCTCATCACCGAAATCGTCTTCATCGTCAGAAGTTGAGTATCGCATATTTTCTGCTTTGTCCAAATTACCTCCTTCACGCCACATTTTCTCCTGTCCGTAATTTTTGTACGACAAGATTAAGGCTTGAGTTTGGTCCTTGTCTTGGCTATCAGGAAACGCTTTCATCACCACAGGAATACTTGTAAACTGCTGGAAGAATGCATAACTTGTAATATGTCGGAGAATGACGCAGAGTGATACATTCGGATTTTCATAATATCCTTCTTGCAACATGCCGCACACAATCCCAACGTTGAAATCTTCCTTTGTGAAGCGCTCGACCGCCGACATGGTGGTGGTGTTTGTTCTGTAATTCTTGTTATGAATAGGAATCGTCTTGAGTGGAGGGTAGTAGTTTCCTCCATTACCTGCTCGTGCAAGTGCCTCTGCCCATTCATCAGCTTCATGAATATTGGCAACCATGACCAGGGCTTGATGTCTAAACCGGGGTTCTCCAGCATCTTGTCCATGAAGAATCATTTGAATGTCTTCAGCAATTCTGGCTGCATTATCTAGAGTGCCGTCGTACTGGACAATATTTTCAAAGTGTAACTTTCGGGTGGTTACGCCTAAACAAGATTCATAATTATTAAAAGCCGAGTTTAATGACATGAATATCATCATACATGATGACACCAGAAATTGGATAGTAGTGGTTTACACGTTAATTATTATTATTACCTACCTTCCAAATCCGACTTGGCAACACGATGAACAACTTTCAGCTCGACGGTTGAGTTCGCCATAATAAAGCTATCTGATGTGTGCCCTCCAATTCCACTTGACATAGGGGTGAGGATCACAACCTGCTTTCTCAAACCGTCCACTGGCTTCATGAATGCTTTGATGATAGTTTCCCATGTCCTGGAGTGGAGTTGATGTGCTTGATACATAATTAAAGTGTCGAACGAACTAAAAAAGTTGACGACATAATCTTCCTCCAATTGGTTTTGGCAAAGTAGAGTAGTATCACTAGTTCCTCCAAACTTTTGCGCATTGACGACAACCAAAGAACCCATTCGATGCGTTTGAATTTGATTCGTGTTTTCAATCAGATTGACAGACTCCATGAGATGTTCCACATCCGCCCGCTTCTTATTGAATGCCACTTCCAAAAAAGAAGGTTGAGTAGACTCGACAAAAAATCCAAATGCGGCTGCAATTTGCTTGCTGACTAAGTTGGACGGAGTGACGACGAGAACTTTCTTAGAACCAAGTACATAAGGAAATAAAACAGTCATTCCAATTTTTCCAGAACCTCGTGGTGCTTCAACAATGGCTGGAGAGTTTGGCTTTGCGTTGAAATGCTCCGTTACTGCTATAACTGCGTTAACCTGAATCTTGTCAATCTTAACTACCTCGCCATTGTTGGCATTACTTCCGTCTTGTTTCTCCAATATATTCGCTAGAGTTTTCCGCATCGCTTCCTGATACTTTTGAAACTTGTTGATTAAGTCTTCTGGGTTCACCAAAAATAGAAAGTTATTGGATTCCATTTTTACAGTACTTTTCTACAACTCGATAGTGTTACTGGCGACAATTAATTGTACGATTTTATGGTTTAAAGATGATTACAAATATTATGCCGAACTTCTTAGAATGTGCTTTGTGCATCCAAAACTTCTCACTTTAGTTTGATTCTGGTTTGAGCAGGGTTGATTTTAGTCAACTCTAACACGTGATACGTCAAAAATACGTTCGTGCATGCATGCATAAATAATAACATATAAACAAAGTAGGCATGGCTTATTGGTCGACAGCCAAAAATGAGCAACATCTCACTACACACTTTTGTTATGCATATGTTCTCAAAAATAGTATAGATCTGTGCATATCTATAAGAATAGAAACATGCAATGGTATAATATATAAAACGTGTATGATTTGAGTCTTGTTCCGCTACTACAGAATGCTAGTCAAGAAAATAAAGATTCTAAACCAAACAGGAACGTTGTAAACAACGTTGTTGTAAATTATCATTTTATCTCACTTAAAACATTCGGAACGTAATCATAGGCTACCTTTTCCAACGCTAAAGTATTTAGTAGCAGAGAAAGATATTTAGAGAGAAGGACAACATATGACACAATTTTATAGTTTTCAACGACAACATATTTGCAACATATTTACAAAGTAAATTACATAAAGAATTAATAATAATAACTGGCAATCACAAACGTAGATAATTAAATGTGATAATTAACTCATGTCCGCTCCGCGAATGTGCTTGTGACGAATTAAGTCCCCTCAGATCTTGGGACCAATATCAAAATTGGAAATTACACAAGTCGCATAATAACATATATGATTGTGGCGAAAGTTATAAGCGGATTTTTGAGTCATATATAATTTCGATCCTGATCGCTTACTCAATTATAAAAGACGAACAGTACAAGGACACGATATACAAAACATACCACCAACACGAGAAAAACTATTAAAACGACAATATTACTGATCGCGATTACATTCCATTCAACATTCGCACTGCAGGTCCTAATTCTTTAATGCCTAATGACGCGAATTCCGACGGTATTCCTAAAGAAAAAGAAACGACAAAAAAAAGGTTATTATCAGTATTATTATTGTTGATTATGCCGTGCTGATATTTCTCATAAAAGCGAATCAACCTCACCAGGAAATCTCTGGAATTAGTTGATTAGGTATTCCGTCATTCACGAGACGCAAAATACTCGACTTGTTCTGATTATTAAAAATTGATTGTTCAATCAATAGCACAAATGCGGCATTGCTTGTACTACCGTACACTTCTCGCAAAATCTTCATCCATGTAGCCATTTGTATTATTTCATTTAGGTATGAAATAATGACAGGATTGTGGATGTGAATAACAAGTAGCGAGACCCTGCAAAAAGCATAACGAAAACAATCATGCATTCAGATTGAGAACTGATATCGAACAAAAATAATTCATGTTCATCATCATACCTTTCCGTAAGCGAGAGAATATTTTTAATATCTTCAAATAACTGATGCAAGTCTTCGTCGTGAGTGGTTGTTGCAGACATTTTGAAATCACGACAACCCCCTGTAGGAGACGCTTCAGTTATCTGGACAACACACATACTGTTTACGAATGAGATTTTGACGGCTGTGTGGAGCGGCACATTGGCAATATTCATCATGATTCCATCTTTATAATAAAGTTCAACGTAGTAATGAACAAGTTCTTGAGTGAATGACTCAATGACTGATAGACTGACGTGGTTGTAATACGCTTCAATCAACGATCCTTTTTGCACTCGCAGACAGTGTTGAAAGCCTGGTTCAGTGATCGCTTCAATAGTCATGGAACTTCGTTGATAAAACTGATCATGAACGATCAAGGGTACCTGGTTCGCTGCCCGACAATCCATCAGTAGTGATTGGCATAGTCGTAAAACTGTAGTTTTGTCATGAAGGGAGAGCTTGGATAACATTTCTTGTACAATTACATCCCCTTCGTGAACGTCCTTAACTTCTTTTTTTGATCGAAGCAAATCTTGAATAAATGACGGATTTTGAAACTCTACTGCCTATATAAATATATATAATTAAAATTATTTAAAATTAATATTAGTATCAGGACTTAATAGTATATGAAATTAAAAAGGTTTATCAAAAATTTTCAATCATAGTAGTAATAATAGTCACCATTAGTTCACACGCCAAACAACAACTGGTATCACTTGGAATAACCCCAAAATCGGGACATAGTTCAGTACGTAATGGCCTCATGATTTCTCTTACAACGACTGAGTAATCCAACCGACAACTTTAAAAACACTAGAGCACTAATAAATAATTGTCAATTTAAACAAATTTCTTGAGTAAAGTGGTCGTCTGTGAATAAAAATACGGACGATGCATGGTTGCAATAATTGCATTGCGCTTGACGTTTCAATTGGGTTTAGTAAGAATGAAACAAAGGCGCGTCGGAACACGATGGCAAAATTAGCGTGTCCCAAAGGCTATGCATAATATTACTACATAAACTTTGCTGGTCGAGGAAAGGAAACCATGCGGAGATTATATTTGTAGGAAATTGTAGGGGAACAGTTGTCTCAACGTTATTATTTAATTTATGATTTGAGAGTTTATGGCTTTTTTTTAATCAACACTTGGCACTTAATCTGTATTGAACCTGAAAACTGCACGTAACTAAATAAGTTACTTCAAACTTACATAACTACCACCTACGTTTTCATCATCACCATTCATTACTTACTAACCAGGACTGTGATTAAATGCTAGTAAAATCACAGTATACATATGCAAATGCATATTATTGCGATATGGCAATGATATATATTGGATCATTAATACCCTTTGCATTTGCGATAATGTTAATGCCGGATTTAAAATGGTCAATGTGTCGGAAAGCCGAACCAAAACAGTCTGCAATCATGATCAATTCTTCATTATTAATCACAGCAAGTCATGCAATAAACACACTGGCCATATTCTTACACATTTTTTCTGCTACAGGAGCGGCATTACATTACTACTAATTAATACACTAAATAAACACTACTGCAGTATAGATTAAAAATTCTATGTAATCATTAAAAACTACGTTGCAGGTACATGGATTCACATTCGCCCTCAAGACGGTCTCACACGGAATCACATTGGACTATATAGTCTTTGTTTACTTTTTAAGACGCACATTGGGCTTACTACGGAACCACATACTGACATTGAGATGAGTCTTATTTCTTCGAAAACATTCGTAGAATACGTTTTGAGCATCACAAACTCCGTAT
>JAANSN010005096.1:0-13235 GCA_036850665.1 Dicranocentrus wangi | reverse complement strand
GTCAAAAAAGCTTATTTGGGATCGCGTCTTTTGGGATGTAAAATTTGGGATTTTGGTATTTTGGTAAATAAAATTTGGTCAAGCTTCATGTCGCCGATCATTAACACAATTTAATCCTTCATCAAAGAAAGGCAGAGTTACAAACAAAATTTCCTCGCGTCTCTTCGCTACATAATAAAACGTAATGTCGTCCGGTGTGAAAAGGGCAAAAAAATTGATTTCGTAATAATAATCGGGACGAAGTATATAGTCCAACTGCATGCATTCATAATACTAGACTGTCGTGCCAGTACTAAGTACTGGCCAGAAATGAGAGTCCCTTGTGCGCGTGTGTGTATCCTTCACAAAATCCATTTCTCGGATTTGGATATTTTTCTATGACGCGTGGTTACTTGCACTGTGGAAATATCTCCATACGGTGGTGGTGGTACTCCTCTTCTTACTCCCCCAGCCAGTAACTTGGGACTGGAAAAGTCTCCATAACCGACTCGCGGAGCTTCTCCTTACTCTCGCTCTCTTCCAAGCAGTGCTGGACTGTGGAGAATTCCCTGTAGTTTAGTGGAGTCATAGAACTTGTCCTAAATCCATAATCAAGCTTCCTTTGACTTTGATCGTGGAGAATTCTCCATAGGGAAGTCACGGAGCTTGCCTCCTCAAAACCTAATCAAGCTTCTCTTGACCATGGAGAATTCTCCGTGGTGGAGTCATGGAACTCATCTCCTTGCTCTCCCAGCAAGTAACCGCAGGCCATAGAGAAACCTTATCCGAGCTAGGGATATACCTTGTGACGAACACACACACAGACACACAGAGGGTATTTTTTTATATTGTTTGATATTGTTGTCAGAGGTGAAACCCAAGTTGGTCAAAATTATGATTATATTATAACTAATTGTACGTAAGAATTATCTATTATACTAATACGAAAGATTTTTTCTTGGTTTCCACTAAAGGCTTTTTTATTCCTGGTAGCTACGTATGAGGTATCATTCTGCTCGCAATTAACTGGGAATGTGTCTACCAGAGAGTTATTATCAAAAGTTTCAGCCTCCTATGTTTAAATTAAGGTTAAAGGTCAAAAATGGTAAATTTTTGGCCGTAATTGACGGGTTGCTCAAGTAAGCAGCTCAAATTCGCAGAAAAATCAGCAAACCAAGTATGTACTACCAAACCAAAATACGGACTATTATTTGACACGTATTTTAAAACCGTAAAAGTAACCTCAATGACCCCTGACCCCGAGATGTCAACAAACCTTGCTTAACACATGACACATCAATTATGTATAAGTTTAACATGCTGAGTTCAGTACGGGTGCTACTCTTTCGTTTAAACTATGGCTAACCAACATACTGTTGACTGACAAGCAAGAGTTAACCTCCGTGTAAGGTCAGAACCCCCAGACCCGACGCCCGACGTCTGGACCAAACCCCCCAGACCCGACGCGTAAAAAAATTTTTTTTACTCCTATTTATGTTGTAGTGGATTAATTTAGTACTCGTTTATTTCATTACTGACTGATTTGCATATTGCAATTACTGAAAATTAAAGTAATATCTTTATTATACTTCGCCATGTATGCTTAAATTGGAACTCGGAAATAACAAAATTATTGTCTCGATTTTATATTTATATATATTTATTTATATTTTTCAGTACTACATACGCACTCTTTAATAAATGATGTAACCATTTCCAAATAAATTATGATACAGAAACACATTGACAGCCTTTATACACTTACACATTCATAGCATAGCCTTCAGACGCTAGCAAACCCGTCAGTGCAATTTCATAGACACACCTTTGAATTTAATAAAATTGAACATTTGTTACATGTGTATGAAGAGAGAATATGGTTGCCCTAAATATATGACCTAAATAACTCTTACCTTTTACCTAAATACCTGTTACCTCCAGAAAGTACAGAAAGTATAACTATAAACAATAACTCAATTGTGTCGTTCGTAGACATGTTCCACAGCATTCTCGACGTTTTCGTAGAAGAGTTCCAAATCATTTTCGACGTTATCGTAGAAGTGTTCCATATCATTTCCGTCGTTTTCATAAATATGTTCCATATCATTTCCGACGTTTTCGTAGATATGTTCCAAGTCGTTTGTGGGTCCGGTCACATCAATTTGTTGACTCTCCTGGAGTACGCCCTGAGATTAAAAAGAAGTTCAAATTATTATATGAAAACAAATACTCTGCAATATCAATACCTTAACGTAATCTTAGCTAGCATACCTCATTTATCACTATTGTTTCTCCTTCTTCAGCCATACGTGAAGTATCACATGCAGTAGTCTGAGGATTAGGTTGTCTTTTTTCATCTGGCATGGACTGTGCAGCTCCTCGGGAAAATATACTAACGTGTGAAGAATGAATTCCTTTCTAAGCTTTTGCATGTAGTGAAAAAAGTTATCCGATCCGTTAGCACTGGAATTCGGAGAGAGCATAAACTTAAAGAAGTTTTCAGCTTCTCGACCAATAAGCGGATCCGAATAAAAACCAGGGGTTGATGGACCACAGTTCTTTGGACGGGTTGAGTCCGACGAATTGCATGGTTCTATATACATTTACGAGGTGTAAATCAGAATTCAAGCATAATAAACATGCGTGTGATGCAATAATATGAGTTTATGTGCACCACATTACGAAAATAAATCAGAAAAGCTATTCATTTTGGTTTCTCAGTTTTGTCAAAACTGATGTTTGAAATGGCACGTATGGAATTCAACCTTGAAAAATGTACCAAAAACATTCGGAATAAATGCTACAGAAAGATAAGCTTATCTTGGTTATTACGAGTAAAAATTAACTCTGCAAGCGCTTGGAACGCATCTATAGCGTAGGTTATTATTACCTTCGGAAGAACATCTTCCAGATTCCTCAACCCGAGCACTATAGTATGATGTGCTGCTGGAGCTTTCGTTTTTGTTTTTATCAGCGGAGCAATGCTGCAGATTTGTAGATTCCCGAGAATAGACCATAAATGTATGTGGGTAATGTGGGTCATGGTGCTACAGCGATTCTTGTAATTGTTAATGCTATGTAGGTTCTTACTGGAATAATATTAGAATAGAATTGTTCCCGAGAATAGACCATAAATGTATGTGGGTAATGTGGGTCATGGTGCTACAGCGATTCTTGTAATTGTTAATGCTATGTAGGTTCTTACTGGAATAATATGTTAAATGGTTTCTTACTTTGCATAACTGAACTATGGACATCATCAACTGATTTTTCCCGTAAGAACCCAACAGTCATTGCTCAATGTGACATCAGTAGCAAAAGGCCGGCTGCTTGATGAACATAGACTTTAATTTTAATGACCCCTGCCTTATCCAATCATTACCATAAATTACCATAAATCAGATGCATGTAATAAGATTATGACAAATTTTGTCACTGACAAAACGCCGATAATTTCGCTTCCTATGGTGTGATTTTATGATGTTTAGTACAAACAACACAAAAAATTTTGTTTCTTTAACCTTTAGGGTTACAGGTCAGGATTAATTACACTTCACCTCGTGGCATAACACTTTTGATGCAAAGTTGTTTGCCCTGTTTTCATTCAAATAGTGTGCATACATATATAGCATAAAGACCTATGGTTTCGCAACATTTTCCGTATCTCATTCACGTATGTAACTAAAACCATCCATTTATGACTGTATATAAAACCAATTCATAATACAAAAAACATCATTTCAAGGAATTTGTCTCACCAAGTTTCATCGTTTGGTGTAGCATATTTGCTCATCCCTACTCATTCTAGCTTCGCTTGTCATGCAGGGAGAAACGGTATTGCAAGATTAGAGCATTCACAAGGAAAAACTTCAAGAGCCCAAGAGACTGGAGCACTTAGGCCGACGTGAGTCTGTCATGTTTACCGGTTACAAAATGGGGCGATGAGCTTATTTTATACCAATCGTTTGTCTGTTGCTTGTGGCTGCATGTGAAGGTATGTGGCAAAAAATTCCAGATGTGAACAAGTTATTACATCCTACAGAACTTCATTGATTAATCATACTTGTTTTAGAAATACTAAACATTCAGCTACACCTGAATCGCACAAAGACACAACTTACAAAGTACAACCTGAAGCCGAGGAAAATAATTCGCAGCAGTGAATTTCGATGTAAAGCCGACGTAAGGTTTATAATTGTTATTTTCATATTTTCAGTATATAAACTTAACATAACAAACATTTACTATAAGAATACCATTACCAACAAATCACCAAAGTGGGTGGAAAGTGTCAACTAATACGTAATGTTCGTTGGTTTCAATTTGTTTTAGGACCATTCCATTTCGTTTCATTCACACGCTGCGCGGATTCCCGAGGATGAGATTGATAAGCAATTTGGTAAATTATTTACATCCGACTGAAGCACTACGATCGTTGCAAGCTCTTTGTTTTTGTTAATACTCTACTTTTTTATAGCGACAATCAAGAATTGTTTGGACAAGAAGCTAGAAAGTGTATTTTAGATGCTGAAGACTCTCTTTCTGCTATTCGTTCCGGGTTTGCATTGGGTGAACGTGGAAGTATTTAACGATTTGGAAACTGGCGACGAATACATTGGTCAGAGAATGTATAATGGACAAAACCCACAGGCGAAGACTGTGCAAGTTGTAAGTATTTTTCTAAACAGTAAATCAACACAAACGAACTTTAATGAACCATTTAAAACGTGCTACTTGTTACTGCTGTGCTGCTTGGCGTAGCAAAAACATAAATCTTTGTATATGGTTACAGTATTAATTAGATTTCGTTCTCACTATCAAGGGCAGTAAACTTTTTACACGCACTGGATGTCTCCCACTATTTGAGTACGCCTCTTTTCATCTCCAACCTGAAAATCTTTTTATCTACGAAGCGTGCCTTTGCGATCACATTCGGTACAAGCATCTGCATTCTCTCAGTATGTATTTGGTAACACCACATACTGTTTTAAATAAAATTATATTTGTGGTAAAAGTTTGGTATGCCGGTTGCAGGGATGCGTCAAACTTTAGAAGCTGTTGGCCCTGTTCCAAAGCTTAGTACGCGGACATTTAATTGTCACCTGAATGTACGAGAAGCAATAAAACTGGTATTCAGTTCCACGAAATTATCATTTTCCATATTTATGTATGTATATTTTTGGGTTTGCAGCGTTTTAATCATGCCTACACCTGGTTTGCGGTTACAATGTTTGAGAACGATCAGGAGAAAACAATGCGTAAGGAATTTAATAAATAATTCTCACAATATGTTTCGTGTAATTTGATTAGTCTGCATTCATGGGCATTTGCCACATCATTTTCCACAGTTGTGCTGTCGGGTTGCCTGGAGGGCGAAAACCCTTACAAATGCGCGTTTGGCGTGCATGAAGTTTCAAAGTATCTTCAAAGGAATATGGTGGACAAAGTCGTCATTAATTACGACACCTATATTAACACGGAGACCTATCTGAACTCCTTCGCGGGAGAGACGGTTTATCGTCATTCTGTTTATAGAGGGAATGCAGTGGGGGATAATCTACTTATTGTAAGTTTCTTTGCGGACTAGTTTGCTCAAGTATATAGCAATCTCGGTATTTAAAACTTTGTACTTGCACGGATCGTTTCTTTAGGACGACAAAATTCACTTCTTTGTGAAATGTGAACCATTCTTGGAATGGTTTCACAACGCACGCAATAGTATAGTTCGTGCCATAAGGAATAGCTTGTGCACGAGAGGATTTAACGATTACAAGTTTAGAACCGTTGGCGACGGCGTTGGAGGTATTTGATTCATTAAATCTACATCTTACGCATATATATCCGTAAAGTGCTACAATACTACTCCATCCTTAATTACATCAATAACATGTTGCCATTACAGCCATTTTGACAAGGAATATTCCACGCTGCTATCAGAGTTTGAAGACATAACGCAACATGCCGAAGAAAAGTCTCAAGTCTGACTTAGTAACTTAACATGAACTCTACCAAATGTTTGTCGACACATTTTTCAAACCCATTTGTGTACTGCTTCAAATGACGACCGTAAGTTGGAATATAATCCTTACACTTTGTTACATGTAGTTTATTATGTATCGTAGTGGTGTTTTGTTATAAAATCATAGATATTGCAACTCAGATATTATTAAGTACTGTTTTATTTCAAGCATACATAACGAAGATTTGTTGTATGTCATCAATTTTTACAAGCTTCCTAATTAAAAAAATCGTTATAAATGGCACGTACTATGTCAGGGTTGATAATATTGCTTCGGAGAAGCATTACGATACCAAATTTGTAGTTACTCCTCGCGCTCTATGGTATTATCTTAACATTTTGATACAGGTTCATCTTCCATGACATCTTGAAAGGTCAGCTCTTGTTCGACTGGTGATGTCTCCCCTACACCTTTGAGAGAAATGATTTTATTAATCAAAATTAGTAAATCCGCAGTGTTCTATAATCCTTCTGATATTTCCGCAGTGATTAAGCATGACTTGTTTGTAACGCCTTCTGCACAACCACTGTCACTTTTAATTTTTGGTGGCGGCAACAAATCTAAAAAATTAATTATGATTAAGTATTGTACGTCACGTTACATCTTTTGTGCATTGCGAAGGTAACATACATAACATACCTGGTGTCGTAAAAAAAGTTGTTCCTTCGTGTAATACAATATGACACGTTCTACGACCTTTATAACGGTGCCCCTAGTAAGAGACACTTCGATTTGATCATTCCAGTTTGTAGGGAAAGGCTTCTGACATGAACTCCTACAAACATTTTCTTAGTGCGTTTTAATAAATCAAATTTTGCACATATAAATATGAAAATATGAAAAGCTTATTCAACTTTACCAGGTTGGAGTGTTGACTAACAACGCTAACAGGGTTATGTAGTTCATTGTGGGTCCTCTAGTTTTCATGGCCTGAAAACGAACGAAGATGTTAACCCGAACAAAGACAAAAGCGAAATAAATCAGCAACACTCCCTGGCAGCACGATATAAGCATCAATTTACTACGTATGTCTTTCTTCCAGACACCCGACATCATGGATTTGTTGATATAAGTCTGCTAGGCGGATTGTCACGGCACTATCTACGCAGGGAGGCAATTATGTAATTATTATGTTTAATGAAATTTTTAAGCTACATAATCCGAGCAGGTTTAAATGAATGGAGTGAAGTGAATCTCATTTGCTAATTACTTTGTGATCTCTATTAAACGCAATGGAATCCAATTAAGTTGCAGCTGCAGAGACTTTTGTTATAATGCAAAACTTCACAATCCACATGGCATATTTTACCAGCAAACAAAGTCAAGGCGTTAGCATGTCGCTGGATTACTGACAAAATCTAAAAACATCCATCACGCGTCCGTCTGGTTTATTTTATGATACCATGTTACCCGACCTCTGTTATATCTGACGTAAAGTTTCTTGCTTTACAACAAATACTTCAAGACCCTCATGCGCAGATCCCAGTGATCAAAACGAAGAAACAAACATGACTTCCACGTCGCAAGTTAGCCAAAATGCTGAATTTAATAAACGGTGGAATGAAGTCACTCCAGCAAGCATCGCGGAGGCTCTGCATCAAGTCACTGGTGGAAATGGAAGACTTCTAAACGCACCTAACTTCCGTTGTCCGCAAGTTTGTGGTATCTTGTAAGCAGTCAACGAAGCATTTAAAAATTACTTCACAGGGCATATGGGGAAAAGTTGCTAATGTAATTTTTCCAGACCTTGATTCCAGTAACAAAGACCGCTTATTTTTGTACAAAATCTGGGTGGACAGAAGGAAAAAAGTCTACGTAAGACATAATTAAAAATTTGTAGGTATATGAAAATTGGAAATACAAAATTATGCTGATATGGTTCTAGGATATTTTCCAAACTTTGAAAGGGAAAACGAAAGTTAACAAGAAAACTAAAATTGCGAAGAAGCGAACGTATAAGCCACGTCATTGCTTCTGTGAAAAGACATACAAGCGAATTACTGGATTAGTATCAATAGAATGTGACTTTTGTCATATTTTTGTCATACATACAATTTGTGGCTCCCTGGAGGACGGAAGCTTCTCCCGGAATGAACCTTATAAATGCGGAATCTGCGTTGGTGATCTAGTTGTCCCTAACATATTTCAGGAAACACTTGATGAAGATGCAATTGGTATGCAGGATTCATTGTCTTATCGAATATCTCCACAATCTAGTAGTCGAGGTTTTGCTTGTGTTTTAAACCATTACTTTACAGTAATAAACTTGGGGTCCCCTGAAAAAATAACACCTGAGTCACAATTATTGGGCGGACCTTTGCAGTCAACTCCTGCACAAGAGGACGACAAATCGAACCCAGGAGTCACTAAGGAATTGAACGATGACGCGTCTGAAGGAGATACGGAATTTACAGAAAGTGACGAGCTGTAAACGTACAAAGTCGATACATTTGATTTACATTATATCCTTAAAAATAAAAACGAATAAATAAAAATTACGAATTTCAGACCTTCTGACTCGGAAAATCCGGAGGCGAATCAGTCGGATGGTAATAAAAGTCACACCGAAATTGGTAAATAAGGCAAATTTACACGTGTATTAAAGACATTCTTATAACAAGAAGAACTGGTTCCTGTGTTGCAGAATCCAAATTTCAAAGGCAAACAATCGAGGAGGACAGCGAAAGCGCTTCTGATGTAGGAGGGGCATTTGGACACGATGGATCAGCAAATGCAAATGCAAATAAAAGGAAACAAAGACTCAAGGATGAAAACAGCGACACTAAATCAAACGTTTTAGTTTCGGAGGAAAGCGTAGTTGTACATGAAGATGACAATGCTTATGTTAATGACGATGGAGATGGCGGTGATGGTGACGCTGAGGAAGATAATGATGGTAGCGCGCATAAAGTAATTTACGACCGTTACGTTAGTAAGTTATATCAGGTTTTGATTACTTGTGTATTGTTTTAAAAGGACCAACGGAAACAACAAACATTCCAACTACTTTTCGAATGACATTATCGCACAATGAGTGGCAACAAACTATAAAGATTACGTACACACAGGATGGAAATATCAAGCATGCAGAAACTACATCATCATATACTAATTATCTAAACCTAAATAAATTTTATCAACAATGCCTGCTTGCTTTTGATGAGAAAAAAATATTAACCAACACAGCAAAGGGGGCAGCTTTCAAAAGTTACAGCCATTGCAATAGAAAAGACTCCTGCACAGCCAATTATATCATGTACATGCGATGTTTTCCGGGGCCTTCAGAAAATGCGACATTCGAGATGGAGTACGTAAGAAACCGGAATTAGTGTGAGAATCATGTAATACAAAAAAATACAACAAAAATTAAACACGTTGTTTTAACAGGTTACATAAAGGCAAGATTATGCCTCGAAACCAAGCCAAATACAGATTACACCTATTATTATGAACAGAGAGATATCATGGCCTACTTAAAACTAATATTTACAAGTACTCCCGCGGACAGAAATTGAACAGGTTTTGGCTTCGGCAAGTCGACACTATGGAAGGTAATATATTAATCTTTGTTGAAGAGTATTACTACATGAACCAGTACAGTGATCCGTACAGTAATAATTTAAAATGCAGGTCTGACGAATGCAATGGATGCCATCCAAATTTCGAAGTTAAAACCGCAACATCGAAAATCACAAGAGGTTCACACTACTCAAGTGCATGCGGAGATATCTGAGTCAAGCGGAAGTGATGTCGAAATTACCCCTTCGTACAAAAAGAGACCAGCAGGCTTTTCTAAGTATTGTAAGTTTTTATTTGCAAAGTAACCCAGCATACAATTGAGAACTCAAATGGAATCATGGTTCCAATAGCTGAGTCAGAAAGCCCTGAATCTCAGAAGGATGTCTTCCGCAAACCGTACAAAAAACATACATTAGGTACTCAGGCGAGTAATTTCATTTCCCTTTGTCTACTAATCCGAGGAGGAGGAATCTATTTTGACGAAGAAGCAGATATTGAACTATCCAACACATGCAACATTGATTCCTCGCTCAATCTACTACTAGCTCTATATCTAACAAACCCAGCATTCAAGAAGTTCGTAATCAACCGATCCGAAACATGTGATCAATCAGCAGCTATTCGTAGATGTCTGGACTTCCTCGTGGAAGAGGACATTAACAATTCGAAAACTGAATGGCTCAAGGTCATACTCAACTACGACGTTGCAGCAGCTGATGGAGACATCAGAGGCAGCGAAGAAGATAATGGATTCTCCGGATTTGCATTCTGGTTCCCAGTTACTAGAGAGTATCTTTGCTCTAACGCTACATGCCACAAGTCAAAACCGTCCGGTGGTGGTACATCGCGAACGGAAAGGCATAACCTGATATTATCAATATTATTGCTTCTAATCCAGCCGAATTTCTTAATCTTATAAATGGCCCTACCTTGTACACAACAAAATGCAACGTTTGTGGTGATGCTAATATGCTGCGTTTTAAATTTAGATTTAACCTAGACGAGATGCCTTTTCTTTTTTACATGATTCGAACAAGCGATGGTAGTGAAAGCACTGAAAGTTCCTTACCTAGGAAGAAAGTAATTCTTGGAAAGCCGTATGTTGTTTTTGGGTATACATGTGCAATAGGTCTAAAAACAGCTTGGGATTTGTACAGTGTAAACACAGTAAACAGCAACTGGAAATCAGGAAAAGCTACTAAGCTTTTACACTACGTATCGAAAATGATAGTTGGAGAAAAGATTGTAGTTTTTGATGGTTTACTAAAAAAGCCATAATTGAAGAAAAACGAACTAATTATGTCATTTCATCTGTTTGGCTGATTCCAGATTAAGCATGATTTATTATCCTTCTTATTATAACAAATAAATTTCCTGTACGAGAAGTTATAAGTAACAAATAAAACTTAAATACTAGTTACAATGGTTCTCCTTTTATCGAATCTTGTTACTTGCAAATGTTTGTCATTTACTAAGTACAAGAAAATATCATGCCGTTTCTTCCTCGTCATATGCCGTCATTATCATGCGGTCAAAACAACGCAGTTTACTTGGTGGGAAAAATATTTTCAAAATTGGTTTTTGCCATTTCTGACAATGACTGGCCCTGTGTGATGATTATAAGCTATTATGTGCTCAAGTCTGCAAACATCAGAATTATTATGCACACCTTACCCTTGTTTTATGTATGTCTAGTGTTGACTGGCGGTTAAATCGTAGGGGCAAATCAGTAATGAAAATTGAAGAACACAAAACAACTGCAAGTGTTTGTACCTAGCCTGTGTTACTTTCCGTATGTGAACGTGATACCACATTTATGATTCTTTTCACTATCTAATACCAAGTATGGATTTCGGCAAATGTGTATGCATGATAGCAGTGCAAAGACTGACTAGGCACTGTGTTTGGTTATGCATAAAATCGTTTTCGTGCATTCACGTGTGTGGACCTAAGTCAAGGAAACTTTTGTATACCTATCTGTAAATCTTAGTAAATGCAAATATATTAATATAGTGCAAAGACCAGGGTAGTCTGTGTTTGTGTATGCACAAAAATTCGTATTCGTGTATTGAGAGTATTCTTGTGCCTACATCAACGTAAATTGGACATACCTATCTGGTAAGCCTAAAAAATGAACGTGTTCACAGCTTATTTGTTCTGCATTTAAAGAGGATTTTTCCCAGCACCTATGTGATTTTTTAAAATGGGTAATTGCTGTCCATTTAGAATTCTCGAGGACGTTGATGTCACCAAGATTCCCGATTCGGTATTATCACTGGCGAAACAACCAATTAACGTTGTATTAGTACTGTTACACTGCTTAATTTTCATGTTCTCTTAATTCAAAGAGTCTGAGTTTTATTTACACCTCTCAGTCGACACTCATTAGAGGTAAATGAAGTATCTCCGATTTCGCAAGACGACCTTACAATTCATACGGCTGATGCTGCTGCAATGTTTTCTCTGGACCGAGGCAAGTTACCTTGATAGCTTTATTTTGGAAATCTCGATGTAATTTGTTTTATAATGTATTTACCTCATATATTTAGTAGAACCAGTAGGTGCCGCAGCATTAAGTAATAGGTGTGAAAGTTCATCCTCGCGTCTTCCGATTTCAGACGAACGAGATTCCTTTGTGTGTAAAGGGGTGAAGTACTATTATGGGCACGACACCTGCGCATTAAGTTACCTCTATTGTGGTTGCGGAATGTTTGAAGAGATTCCTACAGATTCCTGTACATGCAATGTATGCAACTGGGAATATGCGGTAAAACCTATTACTATCTACACCTAAGCATGCTTTGTGAAATAGTATACCCGAGATTATAGTGTACTTAGATCCGTGTTTGTTTATTTTCTACAGGAAGAGGTTCATCATTGAAATGCATCATCTGCATCTTCGTTGGGTAATACACCGCACAAGACAACTATATTATCTACCTCGTTTTTATACCTGTATTACGAGTCAGGTATCTTTAGCTTGTTATCATTGTTACAAAATACAAACATATTTGGCGAAACTTTACAAACATTAACATGACTTACAATTAATACTGATGTAAATGTACATTCCCTACTTAATAATAGAACTACGGTCTAACTTTTTATTCTCAATGGGTCTTTCTAACTTTTTTGTTATTTCCGAGTTCCAATTTAAGCATACATGGCGAAGTATAATAAAGATGTCACAAACATCGACAAAGTACTATAAGTGCCCTCTGCAGTTTAGCCTGCTGAGGCACCCAAGTTAAATCAAGCAGTCAGAGAAGTCCCGGCGAAGGACGGCTCATCAGGCGTGTAGACTGCGTGGCACACACGGCAGTCGACGTGTTTCTCTCTTCTGGAGTGCAACCACCTTTTTGTACTCTACACAGCGGCAGTTGCAGCTGCTGCTCTTTACCTTTTATTTTTCACTTCTATATTAGAGTCCGGTCAGGGAACAGTGGTGTACTAGAACTTGGCTAGTAATAATTTGTGGGCTCATGATGAGCCGCTTGTAAATAATTCTGGGGAAAGTATTTGGGGATCAAGTTTTGGGTTTTCTTTAAAATAAATAAAAGAAACGGCTCTCTTTAAACTACAACTAAGGTTTTATCTCAACTCATTGTGACGAACATAAAATCATACTCCGTGCGCCCCAATCATTTTTAGTTAGAAACGAGGTAGAGACGGCTGGCGACACCATCCCGGTCTCTTGTGCATCTTGTACCTAACATT
>JAANSN010005095.1:0-13238 GCA_036850665.1 Dicranocentrus wangi | reverse complement strand
AAAGAAAGAAAAAAAACTGACTTTTCCCTTTTTCTTTTTTGTAGTTTCGTTTTCGTACTCTGTATTTTTCCCATTTAGCAGTAGTAGGTTGTCAGAGGCGAAACTCACTCATCGGATATATGGGTTGATGCTTTGAAAGGATGGTGGAGGAGTCATCAGCGGAGGACGGAGGGGTACGTATAAAGATATACCTAGGTACGTACCAAGAAAATGCTCGTTGAGACTTCCTCCCCGTCTCAAGATCCAGTCCGTTTGTTTGTTTGCCTTATCTGTTGATAAATAACAGAGCGACGAGGAAGGAGGGTTTCACAGGGCTCATAATATTTTTAAAGTAGTCGTTCCGCCAAGATCTATGTCTACCTGCTACCCTAACGAAACAGCGTTAAATCAACAGAAATCGGCTTTCCTTCCCTTAATGGATCCATTACTGTGACCAACAAATCACTTGGCAAGTAAACATTGTAAAAAAACGGAGAAAAAATACGAGAGTTCCTTTACAATATATATAAAAACCTCCTCCGCTGGATTCTCTCTGATGCTCAACTCTTCTCTTTCCAAAAACTTGCACTGTTTGTGGGAGAAATTGTGGTAATCGGCTTTCCTTCCCTTAATGGATCCATTACTGTGACCAACAAATCACTTGGCAAGTAAACATTGTAAAAAAACGGAGAAAAAATACGAGAGTTCCTTTACAATATATAAAAACCTCCTCCGCTGGATTCTCTCTGATGCTCAACTCTTCTAGCTCTCTCCAAAAACTTGCACTGTTTGTGGGAGAAATGGTGGAGGAAACATTAAAAACAGAGTTGGACACAAGACTATATATACGGAGTAAAATCATCATCATCATCATCCTTTGTACAAATATTGAGTTTTAAATTGGCAGTATATTTCCCTTAGCGGATTGGTAGGCAAAAAAGGGAAAAGAATAGAAGAGTGAGTATAAACCACTCTTTGATTAGTTCATTTCCACTCAATAATTTTTGATAATTACTGCATGTCAGTCCGTTCAACAGATGTATGTGCTGGGGTACGAAAACCTGGGGGCAAGTAAAAGCAGCAGGTGGTGCATGAAAAACTTGATTTGATTTGTTATTTGAAGTTTCAAAAAAATACTCGATTCCAATAAGTCAAGTTTACAATGTAAATCTATATATTTTATTTTCTCTTTTGTACGTCAATCTTGAATGGCTTCTCTCTTAAAAATGCCAATCTCAACATTCTCAACCCATGAATAGAATAACTAAAGCACATTCCAGTTGTCATAAAAAGGAAAAGCGGCTCATTAAAAAAGTTCTCTAAAAAGGATTTATATATATATTTCTAGCTACAACCGCCGCTGCTACCGGAGGGGCACGTAGTATATGCAACTCCAACTCCAATATTCACATTCATACAACTGTCTGCACTCCATCCTTCCTTCCTCTTCTTCCCCCTCATGACTAACAAGAGACTGCACTGCAACAACACAAAACTGCACCATTGCTAAACATGTTATTGGCAGCAGAGACTCCGGAAGCAATTCAATTAGTAATAAAACTTTATTTCTACGCCCGAAATGTGTCGACTTTAACTTTCAAATTTTCATTTCTCACACTCCCTCTCCCCCTCTAAATCCCCACAATAACCCTCTCGACAATTGCATGAAGGAAAAGGCGTAGGCTACACACGAGATGTTCAAGTGCTTGCTCCTTCATTTCAGCCTGTTATTACCAGCATATTATATCCCTCTTGTTTTTAAAAATGTAAAAAAAAGAAACACTTTATTGTTGTGTTGTGTATGTGTATAGTTGCATTAGCACTCCTCTTCTTGCACTTTTGTTTGTCACTATATCCCTTTTATCACATTCACAAAATGGTTAGTTGCACACACACTCTCACTCTCCAGTTTTACTATTGTCTAAAAAAAGAGGAAAATAAACTGCAAAACTGTTAAGGAAAAATGGGGAGCAATTGTTTCATGAAAGTTTATACCGTATGCAGTTGCCACATATTTTTTCTCAACTGCATTGTCAGTAGTGCTCCTCCAGCTTTGTACAAACAACAATTTTTTCCCTCTTGTTTAAAAAAAGGGGAAAATAAACTGCAAAACTGTTAAGGAAAAATGGGGAGCAATTGTTTCATGAAAGTTTATACCGTATGCAGTTGCCACATATTTTTTTCTCAACTGCATTGTCAGTGGTGCTCCTCCAGCTTTGTACAAACAACAATTTTTTCCCTCTATATTTCTCCAGTTTTTAGAAAAACTTTTTTTAAGGTTTAGATTGAACAAGGGAATTTATATTTGGTGAAAAAAGTTTGTTTTTTTTCGGCCAAAGTGCCTCGTAAGGGAAAAGTACTTTTTGAATCTGGGAATCATTTTTATATCACTATCTAGTTGCACTAGAGCCCTTTTTTTCGTCCGACAAAATAATAGGAGATAAAAAAATAAAAACTTCTTCTTTTTGCTCTTTTTTTGTTTTTGTTTGCTAGCTCGTTGTGAAAGTACAAGTTGTGTGTGATAAAAAGGGCCCTAGTTCCTATTACTTACTAACTTTGTATTTTTTTTTACTTCGTTTAACTCGCTTGCACACTTGGATGAAGTCATATTCATATATTTGTGAAATACGATGAAGGAGGAAAAGTAAGTACACACTCATATTTTCATTCCTCCTGTTTGAGCAACCCTTTTCCTTAACGGACCTGTTTGTAAGGATCGGATGATGTGCTGCTGTACGTACACTGTATCCAATCTGCAATATCAATCGGGACAACTGTAACGATATTATGTGTACTTTACACACACACACACACACACCCGCTCTCTCTCTCTCTCGCTGCACATTTTTTCTTTTTCTTCTTCCTCCTCTGGAGAATTTAAAATCATCATTGTATAATATTGCAAAAGCAGCAGAAAAAAGTATTTTTTTCCTCCAAGATTTTCCAATGCAATCATCGTCCCAGATATTGCCTCTGACTGAGCGGCATATTCTGATGTTCCACTGGGATTATTTTCTTCTTGCATTTGCACAAGCGGCACACAACTTTATGAAATGAATGTCAAGTTAGTATTCAATACATTCATAATGTGTGTCTCACTGGAGGAGAGAGAGAGAGAGTCTCTCCGATTTCTTCGAGAGGAGCAGTTCAGGTTATCTTTCCACTATATCTTCTCTTTCCCTTTTTAAACCGGAGCCGACGTGGCACGAAATCTCGTGTAAACTTTTACTTCTTCAGCAATCTGATACAGCCACTCGCATCGTGCTGCTGCTGTTGCCGTCAAGTGAAGTGAGCTTTTTGTACTGTCTCAAGAATCAAAACCCATTTTTTATTCATATCAGAATGCAAACATGAGGAAAAAAAGTTTCCGTTGAGAAAGTGAGATTTCCCTGATATTCTCGTTCGTTCGTTCGTTCGAGGTGATTGCTTAATGCTGTATAAAACGTATCCCTTTTGTTTCCAAATGGTGTAATCCGGAAAAGAAGTAAAAGAAACTTGGTCTATTGGCAGTCTGTTCCATTCAGAGTGAGATAATATATGTATGTATCGAGAATATATATATGTATATACTTATATAAGTTTTTTGGGGAAAAAAGGGTCCCCCATCATTTTTCAGAATTCCTTATCCATTTTTTTCTTCCCTTTAGACAAATTTTCCTGCTGTAAAAGCATCCTTCATATTTTATTATTTTTCTCTCAAGAAACAGATGCATTCATATCCTATATACCCATATACCTATGTGCTCCCTTGTCTTCAAAGATATATAATATTTTTGAAGGGACAACTATAATAATTATAGGGATCTCTGGATGGGAGCTTCAGGTTCTGGGCTGACATGAGCGGAAAATGGGAGCAGAAAAAAGAAGAAAATTTTCCGTCTTGTTCACTCTCTCTCTTTCTCTCTTTCTCTTTCACTACTTCTTTTTTCCCTTTTATTCACTCCTACAACCTTGTTCACATTTATTAACTACACAGAGGTCTCTGTGAGAAACAACAAGGGAAGTTGAAGTGGGGATACACGTAACAGGAAGTGGTGATGGTGTGTTTTGCCCCATATATAATACAACGTAAAAGCCTACATAGGTATATATATGTATTTTTTTTAGCTGGATGATGATCCTAGCTGGCATGGCTTGGCATGGCAAAGGCAGGTGAGTTGTAGGAGAATTTTAATTTTGTTTCCCCTTTCACATTTGATGTGAATTCATGGTCTCATTTCTTCTCATGCCTCCATTGTGCCGGCTTATACGAGCTACCTAAAATACTCTGCATATTTTCAAAGGCGCGGAGGAGGTATGCAGAAAGAATGGTGGGCACAGGATGAAAATTGGGTTGAGAGATGAGATGCCTTTAAAACACATATATACCTATCTATTCATATAATATAACAACCTCTAGTCCGTCCGTCTCACCACTCAGCGCACTCCGCTCTTCTAAGACATCCGTATATAATATGCCCCTTTTGCCTCCGTTTTCCTGGAAAATCAAGCTTAAGGAGAAAATGTCTGGAGAAATCAACACTCTGCCTGTTACAATCTACTCGCAAGCTTTCAACTTGCATTCAAGAGGAGAGAGCCCCGTTGTTTTCTCTTTTGTGAGCCAGGTTGAGGCAAGGCTCCTAGGCAGGGCGTAAATTCTCAGAAAAACTCCCATTCACAAATGTTTCAGAAAGTAAACAAACTATGGCTTCATATCATATTAGTCTTTTATGCATATTTTCAGATAGCACATCAAAAGTTGTTTGATTTTGCCTCTAAATTTGAGGGTAAACCTTAAAACTGAGGAGAGGAGAGGAGAGAAGTATTGGATAGTTATTATTATTATATCATGTCGAAACATAAACACACTTTCTTCTTTCAACTCATTTTATATCTCCGGAGGAGGCTCCTTCCTTTCCTCTCCTCCATCTTCACAAAGTCAGAAGCCATATCATCAGTTAAAGTTTCGCTGCTCCTGCTGGATGGCTGATTTGAAGAAGAAAACTGTGTTCTGTTCTGTGTTCCATCTCCCCGTAAGTTTTAAGTTACACATTTTCCACATTTAATGAACTCCAAGCCCCCGAACCGAACCGCTGCGCTCTCCTCAGGCTTCATCCTCATCCTATATCCTCCTCAGATTGAGATTGTGAAAGACAGGAGAGAGAGAGAGAGCAGTTGAAAAGTCTTCACAATTTTGAAGGCTCAAAAACTCCTCCCAAGAGCACCACTCTCAACTTTTATCAACATCATCCTTTTCATTTACGGCCAGAGTCAACGTCAACGGCAACAACGGATTTTTTTCTCTCTTCTTTTTCGCCAACGCCAAGAATCAATTATGTCGACATGATTGAGAAAGTTTAATTGTAGCGTCAGATGTTCCTCCATCCAACAACTGCTCCACCTCCTCATCCTCCTCCTCATCCCTGACAAAATCGTGTACAAAATATCAACCTGCTATATATTTACATAAGCTCGGAATATTTGGGTCGGATATAGAACGTCAAAAAACTTTAGACAAGAAGAGTTGCTGTTGGAATCAGAATACACTTGAGAGAGAGAGATGATTCGTTCGTGGTGGAGTGGCAAAAACTATAGTTTTCACTGCATTGAAGCTTCCTCCATCTCCACACACACAACCCCACACACCCCCGTTTTACAAATGTTACAAAAATGTTTTATATGCCTACTTACTAACGATAAGTTGAAAGTAGGGAAAGACGAAGAAGACGGAGAAGGGGAAAAAAACTAATTCATTGGAGTCCATATATTTAGGTCTCATCAACTACATACATTTTCATTTCGGGAACAGCTATAATAATGGAGGATAATAGAGGGTGTTTCTTTTGAATGAATGACATTGATTAAGAGGCACCACATATACACTTCGTCATGCAGGATTCTCTGCTGCTCCTGCTTCCAAAAAGGAAACAATGTTTCACTCGAACGAGAGAGAGAGAGAGAGAAAGAAGGAAAAAACGGAGGATTTTTTTAGGTGTCTCCTGCTTCTCTCCGCGCGCGTTTGTGTTGGTGGTGGATATTCGTAGTTCGCCTTGGTATTCCATTCCGGAGAGTTGGAGAGAAAGTTATTTTTCAGGGGAAAAAGAGGAGAAACGGGGTAGGCCTGCTTCCAGTCGACTCTCAGTGGTCTTCCTATCCAGACAGTGAAGGCGATATTGTGGGGAAGAGTGTGATGCAACAGGGTTCCCTTTTCCAATCTCGACGAGGAGAAGTCCGCTCCGCTGCGGCGGGTTGATGGAAGAGCAGCGGCGGTTGGGTTGTGAATTTTACATGAAAAAAATCTGGCTCACTCCTCCGACCCGATTTGCACGATCAGAGGGAAATGGCTCTCTGAAGAAAAAAAGTGATAAAAAAACGAGAAGAGGAGCAACTAAATAGGGTTAAAAGTGTTCCGGGCGTTTTAAGTGGCAGGAGCTTAGTCATCAAAATCCTGTTCACATTCTTTATCAAGAATTTTTTTTACTTAGTTTGACATAGGCGTCAACCAAAAAATAAATTGACAAAAGTAGCTCTCTTTTCGATGTAGGTGTCTTCATCATTCTTTTTGTCTCGAACTGATGATCTCTCGTAAAGAGTGTGTGCATCTGTGTTAGTGTGACGTGTTTATTTTGATTCATTGGCCACTAAAAGTGATAAAAAAACGAGAGGAGCAACTAAATAGGGTTAAAAGTGTTCCGGGCGTTTTAAGGGGCAGGAGCTTAGTCATCAAAATCCTGTTCACATTCTTTGTCAAGAATTTTTTAAAAATTAGTTTGACATAGGCGTCAACAAAAAAAATAAATTGACGACAGTAGCTATCTTTTCGATGTAGGTACCTCAATCTGTCTTTTTCGTCTCGAACTGATGATCTCTCGCAAATAATGTGCATCTGTGTTAGTGTGACGTGTTTATTTTGATTCATTGGCCACCAAAGTGAAAACCATTTAGCCCATGTTTGTAACTCACGCCAGGCCACACGCTTCTACTTCCCCTTCTCCTTTACTTTAAAGTAAGGAAAAAAAAGTAATCAAACTCGNGAAAAAAAGTAATCAAACTCGTGTGGAAAATGATCTTTCTCTCCCAGCTCAACTCTTCTTAATATCCCTTTTTTCCAAATGCTCCAAGAGGATTCAAAAATAAAACTGGGGAAAAAGTTGCTTTTGTGCTTCCAACTCCCCCGGACTTACACATAACCGTATAGCCAGCGACGACTCTTACTTTCATTTTCTTTTTAAAGCCTGCTGGCACTAGTCTGGCTCCCTTGACTTTAGCCTCTGCACCACCGTACCACCATCAAGAAAAAAACTGATATTTGTTTCTCCTAGTCCTTCTTCTTCTTTCTCTTCCTTCCGCATCCTCCGCATCTTCCTCATTTTTTTCTCTCTCTCAAGCAAAGCTTATATATGCTTATGCTTCTTTCTCTGTGATCTCATTTGCTTGAAAAAATGAAGATAAATTGGTTTCAGCTCGTCCTAGCCGTTTGGCTGCAATGTTGGTGAAGAAAAAAAAAGTCTAACAAATCGGCTGTTATAATTTAGCACATTTCCTCTGTGAGTATATATACGTTATTTTTTGACGGAGGAAGTTGTGTCTTATTCAAAGAAAGAGCATTTTTCCTCATAGTGCCGACGACGGACGACCTCAAAAAAAAAAAAAGATTTAGGTCTAACAAAATCCTTATATACCCATTGTTATCCCATATATACGCTAGTTTTCCTCCCGTTCTTTTTTTTACCATTTTTCTCATCATCACTCATTGTTGGAGTTGTGGGGGAAGGAGAGAAACATAAATAAATATAGATACATTTTCCATACTTCTTCTTCAACATTTCCTTCAAGTGAGTGAGTTCAACAAGAGAAGGGCGAAGAAGAAGAAGAAGGGAAAAAAGTGGAGAGCCGGCTCTCGGAAATGTGCATCTCGCCTTTCGTGTCGGGAGTAAAAACCGAAGGAGTAGTACAAGGCAAACAATATTTGGACTTTAGGGTAAACAGGCGGGCGGAGAAGAAATAAGTGTGTGGTATAGGTATATACCCTCTTCTTCTCTCCACTTTCTTCTTACTCATCACATCATCATCATCATCATGTGCTCCGGCAAAGAGTTGGATTTTTGGGATGAATCTTGAGGAGAGAAAGGATAAGAAGAAAAAGAAAGTCTGTGTCTGTGTGAGTGAATATTGTCGTTTATTTGAGTGAAATAGAAGGAGGGAAGCGGGTTCAGCGTTTTCTTTCTCTTGCGAAAAGCGAGGAGACCGACGACGAGCTCCACACACATATAAAAAAACTGGGTTGCATTGGTGCTAGCGGCGGGCACGACGAGGAATCGCCTAAAATGAAAGAGAAATGGGAAAGAGGACAAGGATAAAATTAGACAAGGATTTTATCAAGTGGGCACACAATGAAACTGTTGTTATTCCAGTGGAAATCCTCAACAAGACATGTATTATCAGAGCCAGAAGGAAAATATCGTGTAATAGGTTTAAAGCCAACAACGGGAGCATCAGCCTCATTGTCATCATCAACATCATCTCCACCACCGCCGCCACCACCACCGTCGTTATTATCATCGTCGCCAATAGTGTTTCGTCGGGTGGCAGGGAAAGTTGTAGTAGTAATAGCATTAGGAGCAGCACTTCTTGTACTTCTATTGCAGCCATCAGCACTCCTGCCAGTCCAACTTGCTCCATTAGCGAGCCCAGTGTCAATCCCATCATCGCCGCCATCCTTGTCATCTTTATCTTGTGTGAAGTGGGACAAGGGGAAGAAGAGTGGGAGGACGAAGGAGCACTTCCCCCGAAATTATAATTATAATCATGATGGCTCCTTCTCTGCTCAGCTCCTCTACTACGCCAGGGCGGCGGGCATGTCAGCGAGCTCAACCGCAGAGCAGTCCCACTAGCTCCCCTCATCATCATCATCATCAGTCCGCGTTATTCCAGTCATCAAGGACGGGAGGAGGAGGAGGTGGAGGACTGAATCCCATTTTTGGGGAATGTGTAGAACGACTAAGTGCTAGTGCCGTAAGACTGATGTGGATCCTTCTCGTGTTGGTCTCTCTCCCGGGCGGCCCTCACAATCAAGTGGTGCTCATCCACTCCCAGTCGCTGAGTCGAGCGTGGAGCACTCGAGTGGTAACCACGAAGCAGGGCCTCTCCCGCGGCTTCCTCTTCCTTCCCAGGGGTCACGACGGGATCGAAGTGTTTCTGGGGATTCCGTACGCCTCCCCGCCGCTCGGCTCCCTCCGACTCATGCCTCCCGTGAGTGGGTCACCCTGGTCAGGGATTAAAATGAACGAGGAGCCGCCGCCCGTGTGTCCTCAAGTGCTGCCGTGGGGGTTGGCCGGGGGGACTGCTCCGTCGTCGTCGCCAGGCCCCGCAGAGAGTGCTAATCTGACGGAGGACGAGGAAGCTCTCAAATGGATGCCAAGAGGAAGGCTTGCTCAGCTCAAGAGACTTTTCCCCTTTCTCGGCAATCAAAGTGAGGACTGTCTCTATTTGAACATCTATGTGCCACTTTCAGGTAAAGTTTACTTGGTTCGCCACCCTAAAGAATACTAATAAGATTTGTCTTGTCCTCCCTCCTCTTTTCATAAAATGTCGCCTGGGCTCGAGAAAACACATTGTCCCTTTCTTCTCTAGCTGTCCTGGTTTCGCTATATAGACACGCACGCACTCGTTTATATTATATAAGGATTATGGTATGGAGGAGAAAAAAGTGTAGAGTCGGTCGACCGACGACGGGCTCAAATCCCTGGACCTACTCTCCCGTTTTTCTTCCTCCTTAATGGGATATAGGCCCTCCTCAAAAGCTTTCTTTTCAGACAGGATTGCGTGTGGTGATGGCTAATAATATTTAGAATTTATAGGAAAAAACCCGTTCTGTTCTCTGCTATAGCTCTGCCTCTGGACGGTTAGGTTGTGCCGAGGAAATACTAATACTAATAATAATAATAATGCTGCAGTTGACAGGAAAGTCGGTCCTCCTTCAGCTCAGCTCACAGCCAGAGAGAGAGAGAGAGAGAGAGAAAGTGTAAACTGTGCTCCCTGGAAAAAGAAGGGGGGAGCTCTGACGATGAGCTGTGAGCTCTCTTCCAAAATGTCAGAGAAAGTCATCCTTTTGTGTACACAAAAAGAACAAAGGGAGACAAAAGATGAGCTGCTGCGTGGAAGTGGAAGGAACAAACGAAATATCCAGCTCTGTGGTGTACACACACACACACACACACATTCAGACACAGACACATGAGCCCAAAGAGAACATACCTACACACTACAACCAGAGTCCCTTTTGAAAGTGAAGTAGTAGCTCCGGAGTATTAACTCAACCAACTCATATATGAAGCTCCACTCCATCCATATTAGTCCATATATACGATCTGAAGTTGTTATTGTACGTAACTCGGCCGGGAAGGAGGTCTGTGGAGACCCTTGAAGCACTGATTTAATCTCTATGTACATGACAGAACACTTGAATTCACTGATTAGCCAAGGAATCCAGGGACTTTACTTTTTAGTTCTTGGCTAATCCAGTTAGCCGCCCGCCCGCCCTTCCGCCTTGTTTTATGCAACTTACGCTACGCTCAAAAAGTCCCGGATGCGGACGCGAGCGAAGGAGCAGAGATGAGAACGGCTAACCGATGGAGAGTGCAAAATACGACGACGAGCATCATGTTATACGTTGCTTTTAATGCAAAGCATGAACTAGTCTCGCTCGCTATTTTTGTGATAACGAGCCCGAAAAGCAGAAGAAGAAGAAGAAGAAGAAGAAGAAAAAAGGCTAAAAAGATAATATAGCTCCCTTTGTTCCGGTTGGACAGAGAGAGTGGAATGTGGAAGGCATAATATAATCTTGGTTGGTGGGAGATAATCAAGAAGAGTTGGTGTTGGTAGTAGTGGTGAACTCATGCCGTCGGGTTTTACACAAGGACTTTTGAGAAAGTGGTGGTGAACTACTTGAGAGAGCTAGTGGGTCGTCTTTCTCTGAAGGAGATCAAGAAGAGTGGGTGAAACGGTGGTGGTGGGCAACTTTGGCTGATATGGAATTTAGAATTTTTTTTTGCAAAAAATTACATTTTTAAAGTTTTTTACTACACAAACATGTGTACGTGACAAGGGGAGGGAGAGGGTGGGGGAGACAAGTTGTAAAAAAAAAGTTTTTTTCTTAAAACAATTTCTTTTTGTGTTGAAAACCGAAATATGGGTGGTGGTGGTGTATCCGTCCGTGTATGTATCTCGACTACTTTTTTTTATGACTTGAGAGCTTAAGTTTTTTTAGTAGGTCACGTGATAACATGCAAGGGAAAAGGTGGTACAACCATAAAAAATATAATAATAGTTGCCTTATCACATACACGCTTTACTACGAGATAGGAGTATGTAATACATATTACAGCAGTTTCCTTCCTAATTTGTATCTGTCCCTTTGATAATTACAGGATAAACTGGCCCACTGTTTACTGTTTTTTTACTGTACCATTTATGCCGCTGCCTAATGACTTTGCTCTAAACAGCTTATTGCAACAAATAGGCGGATAAAAAGTTTACGGGTAAAAACTCTACTCTCTCTGTTCTCTTCTTCTCTCTTCTCCTTCCCCGATTTTCTTCCTTTTCCCCCTCAATAGCAGTCCTTTTTTCCGGGTTGACAACTCTGGAGTCTGGAGAAGAACTCCTCGTTTTCATAGCGAGTTTCACTCTAGCTCCTCTCCTGAAACCAAAATGAAAAGGTTGATTTAGACTTTTGAGAAAAGAAGGGGCTCTCTTCGTCGACTTAAAGTTTTGTGGTCCTTGAAACCCTAGTTTTGGAAATTAGAATAATGGAAATTAAACTCTTGATTCGGGAAAAGTTTTTGCGATACAAAAGTAGCTCTGTTTTTGGTGTGGCTTAAGACGAGAGAGAGAGAGAGAGAGAGACGGCCGACGGGTTTTAAGAGAGTTTTTTTTTCACTCTCTCTCTCTCTCTCGAGTCCCTCACTGGGAAACAAAGGCTAGTGGTGGAAAAGGAGGCAAGGAATATATAAAGCTAATGACTCTTTGGCTTCTGGGCTCTTGTGCTGCTGTTTCTTTGTCCATGCTGCTGCTATCCTATACTCCACAACTCCACACCGCCTCTGATCCAGTGGAGAACAGAGGAATTGGATCCGTTGACGGGGAAGGCTTCTCTCTCAGTAATAATATTACGTCTTTCCCTTGATACAAGAGAGAGAGAGAGGGAGAGAGAGAGTAGAAGTAAGTAGAACAGCCTGTAGCTGTGTGCCTGTTGTAATTCCAGGAAAGCCAGAGCAGTTCCGACACGAGTCCAAGGGTTTTCTTGTTTTCTCAGAAAATTTCTCAGACCCCCTTGTTTCCCGGCTCATGATGTGTGCCTGTGCCAGCAAAAAGGAGGAGAGGAGAAGTTGTACAAGTTGTAGTTATTTGTGCCCGCGTCACTTAAACTGCTGTAACAAAAGCCAATTTTCTAATTAGACTATAAATTCTGGTTCGTATATAACTTCAAATGTACATGCATAGTCTATATGGATGTGTGGAGCTCGCTGAAAATGGTCGTGGCAGAACTAAATATATATGGTTTTTTTCCGCATTGAATTTTCCACTAATTCTTGAATGAAAACTTGGGCCCGTGACTTCACATAAAGAGTAGTAGTGCCACTAATACAAATGAGGCTATAATTTTCGCCAATGGGAGCCCCGACTGGGGCGGCTGGCTGGTGTGTTATCATTGACGACGCAGCAGTCCGTACGTACGTTTGGATTGGAGTGTATGGAATGGAGGGACGAGGAGGAAGGAGGACACTAAATTACAAGTTTTGTGAGGAGGACTAAACTCCCAAAATAGGAGCAAGAGGGAGGAATAAAATGGGAATGGGTAACAGTTCCCTGGGGGTAGGAGGATGGATACCAGCATAATTACTAATTGGTGACGGGTTTGAACTTTTGGATCATTCAAAATCATAAAGTTTTTGGTGGGACTGGCTGGCTGGTCTGGTGGAAGGAATTTCATAGAAATCACGGAGGCAGAGGAATATCACGTACACTTGTGCAGTGTGAATTCTAGAGAGAGCGCGGGGCACAATGTGATGCTAATTCTGGTGGTTGTAACTAATTAATTAATTAGTAACGAAGAAGAAGACTCGGATCTGATAACAAAAGCCACCAGATGGGTATTATAAACAATGGGTGAATGCAATAGAATAAATTATGAATTGGTCAATTAAGGCGACGTTGTGAGTTTAAAAATACATCTGATACACATTAACTTCACCAGGTTACGTGATGGAATTTGGTTCATG
>JAANSN010005094.1:0-13241 GCA_036850665.1 Dicranocentrus wangi | reverse complement strand
TGGTAATGATTTCACCGGCGTGGCTTCCAACGAGAATCCTTATCTTATTCATTTTGCAGTAGGAACCGCGGTCATCGGCGGAAGTTATCGGAGACCTAAAACTTAGTGACAAATTCAAAGAAAAATTCTAGATAGTAATCATCAGGCTAGTCAGTTAGCACACGAATTTTATTTTTTTATCACGAGTTTTTATCCAGAGTATGTATTCTTACCTCTTTAGCAATGTTGTCTATTTTTTCGACCAAAATACTCCTGCGTGCGGCTGTGATTACATGCAGTTTTTAGTAATGAACAGGCGACAAAAAATAACACTAATTTGTAATTGTAATTAAAGACAACCTTGTCGCATTTGGCATTCTCATGACCACCACCACACGCTCACCCACATTAACTCTTACTCTCAGCAGCTGACCGGAATGTTTACACATTTATTTCGGGCACTTTTTTTGACGTAGGCACATAATAATATGATGTAGGTAGGGTAGGAGTATCCCCCCAGTCCGGCCTACCCTACAGCACAAAGACAGGAATTCTCCAGAATATTTATTATGTATTCTCTATTCTATTTTATGCCAAAATGAACAAAGGAACGGAAGTTGCGTACATCACGGTTGCGGTTGCTGTCGGCGAAGTACCGGAAATGATATATTATTGTAATGTAAATGGTTATTACGTAGCTGAAAGCGAAGCTGAAGCTAGTATTGCTTTACTCATGTTTGTCCGTCTGTCCGTCTGTCTGTCCGTCTGTCAACACTCTAGCGCCCAGCCCAATTGACCAATTTAGCTCAAACTTGGCACAATGGTTCTATAGGTCATTAGCAATCGACTGAATGATTTTGAACCAAATCGGTCAAACGCAACTGGGTCAAAGGTCAAGTCAAATTATTTTTTCATATGGCAAGCTATAGTTAAATTGGTNCAAACTTGGCACAATGGTTCTATAGGTCATTAGCAATCGACTGAATGATTTTGAACCAAATCGGTCAAACGCAACTGGGTCAAAGGTCAAGTCAAATTATTTTTTCATATGGCAAGCTATAGTTAAATTGGTGTCATTCGAATGCCCTAGGCAAGCTGTAAACGAATACATAATCCATTCTCAAATTGAACGGTCAGGTCAAAGGTCACGTCAAAACAATAAGACAAAATACAAGACAATACAACAATTGCAAAGCAAACAGCAATTGACTGATGTTAAGCAACACAGCAATTGACCGATATTAAGCAACACAGCACAGCAATTGGCTGATGTTAAGCAAAACAGCAATTGACTGATGTTAAGCAAAACAGCAATTGACTGATGTTAAGCAACACAGCAATTGACTGGTGTTTTTAAAACTATTCAGCTACGTTTCTAAAAAGTTTACATCTCTTTATTATATACATACAGTTTCAGTTCTAGTTCCACCTCCACCTCTACCACGTGATTCCATATTTGATATTGTTCCAAAAGATATATGCACATCAGCTGTCTGGCTTCGCACTTACTTGGAACTTGAGCTTTCAACAAAGTCAGTCATCGTCATCAGTGTCCAGTCAGTTCCAGTTCCAAATTGAAACTTTTTCAATATAAGTGTGTCCGACGCACGACGCACGACGTCATCCGTTTCCGTTGCTTGTGATAGATAAAGGTTGAATTTGTGCTTGTCTGCTCTCTGGTGCTCAAGTCAGGTCAAAAAGGTTGAATGTAAAAGGTAGGTACGTACTTACTTAGGTTATATAGGCAACTCGCTAAAAATATATGAAATATATAATATATAACATATTTTTTGTTTCTTTGTTAAAACTATAACAAAACTAATACATCATATAAATGCATCGGCAACTAACTAAAAATACGTAGATATATTTTATATTCTTGAAATCCAGTCCCGTAGACTATCCCGAACTATACCTAATTTCTTTCGATTTGATTTTGTCAATTACAGATTCAATCAACATTCCTCAACATTGCCATTATTGTTGTGTCATTTCAATGCTTCTGCTTCTGTGTGTTTTGTTTTTACAAGTGAGTCATTAGTGGAGTCATATCACTCACAGCACAGCTGACATCGACAAAGCAATTTGGCGACGACGACGACGACTCCATCCATCCATCTCACGTGTCAAGATGGAACAATTAGTTGGCAACGGGTGCGGTGGCGATGACGATTCATTAGTTGAAGACTCTCCGGATGAAAAGAATCCCTTGATGCTCGCAGTGGTAAGTAATATAAATTAGTGCCACCTCGTCACTCGTGGGGATATATGATATAATTTTGTATTTTGGCCGAAACAACCGACATTGATAATGAACCTCTTCCATAAATAGTTACTTTGTTTTAACAGGTACTGGACAACTTGTTTAAAAAATATTCCACTTTCAAAGATCTGAAAACCTACCGACTGGTTTGCGGCCGGTGGTACCATGTCTCCCTGGGGCCGTGGCTCCAGAAAGCCCCAGCCCTTAAATTATCCCTGACTGGCATTACTGATGCTGGAGGTCGAGGTGACTCCAGTGGTGGTGGTGTTGGTGGGGGGAAGTGGAAGTCAATGTCCAAGTTTCTCAGTACAGCTCATAGCCACTTCCATTCATACTCAGACTATGAATATAACGGGTTGCGGCGTTTTCAACAATTTGAGCTGGGTGAGTCGGGTGGGGGGAACCAGCAATTATTGTTGTGAAGCCGGAGCAGCTTCCCATGTTCGAAATGTTTTTCGTTAGCTCGGGGGAATGGATTACAAATCTTACTGTGTCGGGGCTCAAGTTTCCGGACGTGGACACTTATCAGGCGGTTATACTGTCCAAGTTTACGCCCAATTTAGAGAGTCTCTATGCATCATCCCTTCGTTTCTCCAAAGATGTTGTTTTCCAAGTTGGGAGTTTTGAGGCGGACGACGCCGACGCGGAGCTAAGGGATCACAACAAACTAAACATGCTTGAGATTGATGTGGTTGGGCGTAAATTTCCGCAATCTGGATGGATGCAACTGCTAAGGAGATACCCAAAATTACAGGTTATCGCACGATATATAATTATTCTCAAGTTTTACGGTTATGACGCTAACAGGTCACAATTACTCATGATAACAGTAATGTTTTGTAGACTCATTTATATGATTTTAAATACCGGTTGAATTGAAATATTTATTTATTTCCAGACTTTGCTTACCGGCCTGGATGACTCCCTAAATAAAACTGCGGCAGGCAGGATGCTAGAGTCAATTGGCACAATTAGGGGAAGAGAGGATGCAACAGTGCTGGATTTGAAATGTTTATGCATGTATATCGAAAGGTAAGGAAGGATGTTGACAGTTGATTGATATGCATGGAAATTCATGTTTTTTATCCTTGTGCATACAACATTCGTTCTATATTTTTCTTTTTCTTTATTTCTAATTTAATATGTATGTTTAAGCGAGCCACCTTACACCACGCTGCTAAGACTCTTACGACAAAAACGACTTATTCTTGAGGGCCTTGGAGTTGCCATCGGAGGAGACATCCCAAATGAAACGATTGTCGAGATACTGGTCTCTCAAGCTGCAACCTTAAAAGAAGTGTGGCTATGTACTATTTCAGGGATCCCCCGGGAAGTGTTTCATCCCCCACGGTTGGATTTGGTGACCACGCTTGACCTAACCGGATTTCCATTTCGCCGCCTCACTTTCCTCAAACGTTTCATTAGCCTAAAATCACTCTCAATTAGAAGTAGCAACAATCTCCTTTTGGAGGAGGACATGATCCCGATTTTCGCTCAGGTGGCAGAGGATGAGCTGGGAGAGCTGGTGATTCCCACCCTGTGGCAATTCCATTGTGACTATGACAGGGCTGTTGTGGGTAGCTTCAGCCCAGAAGATATTCAAAAACTGGGCAAGGTGATGCCCAAGCAGAAGGGTCTCCAGTTGTGGTTGACCAACGACACGTTTCGAGCGGTTTGCAAGACCTGGCCGGGCCTGGAGCAGTTCCACATCATTGGGAATGAGGTGGATGATGAAGGGATCACTGGAGTCGTTGACGGTGGTGGGGAAAGAATCAAAGAAAATATTTCAGTATTTCAAGGTGTGTATATGGAATTGATTTTCCTTTTAAATATTAATACCTAGCTAGTTTCAACGGTTCAAACAAAGGTGTGGCTTGTCAAACCATAATCCAGTTATAATATGTTTACTATTTGTTTCAAAACCAGAACTGAAATCCCTGAAAATGAGCTACAAGGATTGGAAGATGAAGGATTTTACCCAGAAAATAACGTTGCAGTCGCATATGGACGGTTTCATTCATCTGCCAAATCTGAAAAATCTGGAAATTGGGGATAAAAAGTGCGTAATGTGCCTATATCTAATTGTAAAAAAATGCTATTTGTTGTGATCTATATGGCATGGTTAATTATTTTATGATCCTCCCTAATCTCTCTGGTTTACTTGTTTTAGGTGGACCATGAGTTCGTCAGTGGCTCGTCGTTAATAAGAGATTTTAAAAGCACTCCAGCTCCAGCCTCATCCCATTTGTCACCCCGTAGTGAACAAATCTTATCTCAACAATTATTGAGCCTTCGTTTATATAACCAATCGGAATATTATTTATATTGTGTTTAATTATGGCATGGCTGATGATGAATCTCGTCTCATCATCAATAATTTTCGTTGTTTATGTAAACTCACTCCGTCCCATTTGTAGAAAGGAAGAAACGTAGCCAAATAATTATGAACCACAACCACTTCATTTATCTTATCCTGCTTCTTAAAAATCAATCTAATGTGGAGAATCAACTTACTATTTTACAGGCTGTTCCTATATTGCACGTTGTAATATTGTCAAATCGTAGTTAGTACGTCCAAAAAATGAATATTATGTATATATTACTGAAAAATGTATCAACACGATTTGTTTTTGTAGGTATGGTATAAAAAATAATTGCGTATTATTAATAAAGTTTGTTAAACTAAAAACATATATCGGTTAAATACACACCTAGCACCTACACATAAACTGTCATTTACTCCATTCTCCATTCGTGAAGTTTGACAAAAAAAATATCGACAATAAATTGAACTATTTAATTTTGCTTTGACTGCGATGCGATTGCTTTCCCGTCTGTCTGTGATGTGATGATGACTACTCCTCCCACGTGCGTCGTATCCCTTCAATAATGTTTTGACCTTGACCATTTAGGTCAACTGCAACCGTTTACTGCTTAACTTTTCTTCTTATTAATTTGAACAAGCTGATGGTTGGATTGCGCTTTACTGGCCGCAAAAAATCGACTCATTTTTGGTCAATGGGAAAATTTTTTATTGCATATTTCGACCGATCTCGAGACGGGGAACATTTTGTCTCACGTTGCCCCAACCCCCCCCCCCTAACCTAACCTAGCCCAACCGCGACAAGCGTCGCAGGCTCGGTTGGGTTTGGTTAGTGTTGGAGAGAGATTCAAAAATANCCCCCCCCCCCTAACCTAACCTAGCCCAGTGGAGACAAGTTTAGCATGCTCGGTTGGGTTAGGTTAGGTTAGGAGAGAGATTCAAAAATATCTTTGAATAGGGGCATTTTGCGACAAAATGTCATTGAGTAAAAGTTGTTCAGAATTTGATATTGGTGTAACATTTGGGATATGGGGGGTCAGGGGGGTTTTGGGCAACATGAGACAAAATTTTCCCCGTCTCGATATCGGTCGAAATATGCAATATTTTTTCCCCATTATAAAAAAGAGTCGATTTTTTGCGGCCAGTAAAGCGCAATACAACCAAGCTGATTACCATGACGACGGAATTTCGAAATGCTATGTAAGCGTTTTAATTACAGCATGACGATTTTGAGCATTAGATTTTCTTTTGAATGGCGTTACATACAGAACAACCAAGAGTCAGTCATGCAATATATGTCTGTCTGAGTCTGACTGACAACTTAGGGAGGTCATCTCACGTCATTATATCATGTCCATGTCACATGGCATCGCATGTCTCTCATGTTACGTCATTTCGTGACAACTTATTCTTCTGCCCTTTGTGGAATTACTTACTGACTTTTTTACAGTCTGCTTCCTTGTTGTGGGGGAATTCTGAAACTGTATAGTATGCTAGAAGATCGGGCCAGGACAGGACTAATGTAAGTACTGGCTAAAACATTTGCGTACAGCGTCGACTGCCTGTTAGCATATTCCACTGACTGACAGAGTTGTCAGTTAACACAAAACCTCAAGTACAAAATACTAAGATTTTTTTAAAATACAAAATATACGTTTGCAAATAAAATACTATTTTGAAAGGTCAATATAAAAAATACAAAATAGCATATAAAATAGTTTTCAAAATACTATATACTTTTTGCAGTTTTTGTACCATTCTGACCTGCAATTAGCATGTTAAAGCACTAAAACCAACGTTTTTTTTAGAAAGAATCTTCGATAAATATGCAGAGAAAGGAACGCATAACCATGATCACAAGACACATTATTGAGTAAATTGGGAGTATAATAATTTTCCAATATGTATTTGAAATAGTATTTAAAATGGAATGTAAGATACAAAAGAGTATTTTTATTTTTAAAATCCTTTTAAATACTTTTTTCAAAAAAGTATCAAAGAAAATACAAAATGTTGCATTTTTTATTTTATTTTTTAACAACTCTGCTGACTGACGACTCAAATCAACTCTGGTGTTTCAGAAAAAGCGCGCGCTGGTTGGTGATATTAGTCGCCTAGGCTAAGTGAGAGCGCTCCACCAATGATTTTTTGTGACACACACTCACACACATACAGAAGTAGTTTGCTTTTGTAAACAAGAGTATATATATTTTGTGACGGACGCATGCACACACAGAGGTAACTCTTTTATAGTATTGGATATGACATATGATCATATGTGGTATTGTTTACTTTCATCAACTTTCTATTCTCTCTCCGGCATCTGTATAATATTATATGTTGTTAATTGTGTTGTTCCTGTCAGTCACCAGTTAGATTCCACTTTCAATATTAGTCGTTGAACGTAAGGTTCCGTGTCATCCGTGCCAAAAGATAGGTTGAAGGTTGAAGGTGCTATACTACTACGTCATAAGGGTATATACATATATTGCTAAATATGAAATATTTTATTTCTTTATTATTATTATTATTAATTAGGTAACTCATAATAATATGATGCACCGTCAAATAAATATATTTTTGGAGGGTTGAAGGTCAGTTATTGTCAGTTGACCTGGAGGGAAGGAGGGAGGGAGGAGGGAAGCTTCTCTATTTATTTTTTATTCATGATGATTGAGAACCATTATTCATTACGTGTGTGTTTTGTTTACCAGCCGTAGGGAAGCTTCTCTATTTATTTTTTATTCATGATGAGTGAGAACCATTTTTCATTACGTGTGTGTTTTGTTTACCAGCCGCCAGGCCGCTACCAGGTCAGTAGTTAGCCATTAGTGGGATTTCATTATTAAAGTCATCAGTGGCGATTGGCGAAGCGACTAAAAGGGATGGAGAAGGTTCCACCACCACCTCACGATCCCAAGATGGGAAATGTTGACAATCATCAGTTCAAGTCATTATTTGACGAGTCTGCGGATGAAAAGAATCCCTTGATGCTTCCAGTGGTAAGTTAGTCATTATTATTATGAGTCGCCCCTCCCCACGGCGTCACTCACTCGTCGAGATTATATATGTAATTTATAATTCGAACTATTTCGAACATATATGCACCTCCATACACCATAACCTCTCACCGATGACCAAGATATAATATCTATTTTAAACCTCTTCCATCTTCCATGGTTTTTTTTCTTGACAGGTACTGGACAACTTGTTGCAATATGTCACTTTCAAAGATCTGAAAACCTACCGACTTGTTTGCGGCCGGTGGTTCCAAGTCTCCCTGACGCCGTGGCTCAAGAAAGCCCCAGCCCTTAAATTATCCCTGACCGGCATTACTACTGATGCTGGAGGTGAAGGTGACTCCAGTGGTGGTGATGATGGTGGGGGTGGGGGGAAGTGGAAGTCAATGTCCACGTTTCTCAGCACAGCTCGTAGCCACTTCCATTCCTACGGAGACTATGAATATAACGGGTTGCGGCGTTTTCAACAATTTGAGCTGGGTGAGTCGAATGGGGGACGAGCAATTAGTGTGAAGCATCAGCTTCCCATGTTCGAAATGTTTTTCGTCACCTCGGGGGAATGGATTACAAATCTTACTTTATCAGTGGAGTTTCCGGATTTGCCAACTTATCAGGCCGTCATGCTGTCAAAGTTTACACCCAATTTGGTGGAGCTGAATGCATCGTTCGTTTTCTCGGAAGATGTTCTTAATTTCTTCCAAGTTGGAAATAATTTTTTCTTCGAGTCCACCCATCATGACAATGAGCTAGGAGGGGATCACACCAAATTAAATTGTCTTCAGGTTGAAGGAGGAGGAGGGGGTCAACTTCCACAATCTGGATGGATGCAACTGCTAAGGAGATACCCAAAATTACGGGTGACACACGTGACACGTTTTATCACTATATAATATCTTCATCATCATTGTTTTCATTATGTCATTATTTCTTTATATATTATATTTCTTGAGATGTCTCTTGAAATGATTAAACCACTAACTGAAATATACTTATTTTTAACAGACTTTACTTATCGGTGTGGATGATTATGCAGAGGAAATTGAAGCCAACAGGATGTTAGACTCAATTAGCGCAATTAGGGAACGAGAGGAGGATCCCGCAGTATTGGATTTGAAAAGCTTGGGCATGTATTGCGAATGGTAAGGTCAAAGGTTGACAATGACAGTAGTCATTCATTCTTCATTCATTCAGGAACTATATAGTGTTCTTTTTTTTGAAATATGTAAGCGAGCCACCTTACACCAAGCTGCTAGGGCTCTTACGACAAAAACGACTTATCCTGCAGGAGCTTGGCGTTACCATTGGAGGAAACATACCAAATGAAACGATTGTCGAGATACTGGCGTCTCAGGCTACAACTTTAAAAGTCCTATGGATATGTACTCCTTCATGGACCCCTCGGGAAATGTTTCATCCCCCACGGTTGGATTTGGTGACCACGCTTGACCTTTTCGGATTCCCATTTCGCCGCCTCACTTTCCTCAAAAGTTTCACTAACCTCAAATCACTCTCAATTAGAGGTAGCCATATTCAACTTTTGGAGGAGGACATGATGTCCGATTTTCGCTCAAGTGGTGGATGATGATGGCCTTGGAGAGCTGGTGATTTCGACATTGAGCCAATTCCATTGTGACTACGAGAAGACTGCCGCCGGTAGCTTCAGCCCAGAAGATATTCAAAAGCTGGGCAGGGTGATGCCCAAACTGACGGACCTTCAGTGTTGGTTGACCAACGACTCCTTTCGACAGGTTTGCAAGACTTGGCCAGACCTGGAGCAGCTCCACATCATTGGGAATGAGGTGGATGATGAAGGGATCACTGGAGTCGTTGACGGCGGCGAAAGAATCATCAAAGAAAATATTTCAGTATTTCAAGGTATGCATATATGGAATTGATTTTCCTTTTAACTAATAAAATAATTTTAGTTTTTCGACATTGCTATCGAGGTTTGATCGAGGACGACCATAATCCAGAACTTTTTTTTGTTTCGACCAGAACTGAAATCACTGAAAATGACGTACGAGGGTTGGAAGATGAGGGATTTTGCCAAAAATATAACTTTTCAGTCTGCATTGAATGGTTTCAATCTTTTGCCAAATCTACAAAAGGTGGAAATTGGGGATAAGGAGTGCGTAACTATAATTACAAAAGATTGCTCTTGTTAAGTGACAAATGACATGTTAAAATCATATGATTCTCCCTCCTAACTCCCTGTTGATTTGTTTTAATTTAGGTTTGCCATCATTTTACCAGCAGCGGCACGCCATTAGTTGGATTGGATGCTTTCCCAACCTTGATTGAGCCTTCAGTTAATCAATCTAAATATTATATCTACTAGTGACTGCCTAGGGTATTAAGAGGGGGACAGGGGGAGGGGGTGTTCGTCCCAGTGCCTGTAATTTTAGTTGGCTGTTTTTGCTTTCCTTCACTCCGCCTTGTTAGGTAGATACATATTAGCTAAATTATATTTTGAGTCCCAACCCCAACCATTTAAATTATGTACTATATTTTTTGCTCTCCTGTTCATTATTTAAAAAATGGTTTTTTGATGAGTGTACGTATTCAACTTTTGTTGCTAGCTTTTCCTTCCTACGCCTTGTAATTTTTACACTCCTTTTTCCCAAAATGAATGTATGCATATTGATGGATAATCTATAATCCTTTATGTTTCTTTAAATGTAGTTTTAAATCAATGGTACGAATTGTCATGCATTATTATAATTTTGCTAAAACTAAAACAATAAAAACTTGGTTACACTCGAACATATATGCCTACTCAACTCATTATGAATTGACATTTGGTCCATAATATGATTCTTTTAATTTGACATTAATCAAAACGTGAAAGCTCAATAACTCCTTCCTTCAACCCTTCCAATATTGCCGTAATACCATATGTGTGAAAAAAGGATATGATATTATTATGAAGGATGAGCTCTACAAAATCTTATGAAAAAAAACCCGTAAAAATGCATATAAAAATGTAAGATGTGATGTAAGTATGTAAGTACGTAAGGCATAATACATAAGTCGCTTGTCATTTTGGTATGACAAAGAAGTTTGCCAGGCATGGTAGATTGTATTACCTATTTATTAGGCTGCATAGCCTATTATGATCACTCGGTGCCGTGGCTTGGTCGCTCGCTCGCTCGCTCCGTTAAACGGATAACTCAACAACGCTTTGGAGTTTCAAATTGAAACTTCACACAGTGCTTCTTTACCTCAATACCACGGAGGAGTTCGAGTTTGCGCATGATGGCGCAACCGGAAGTGGGTCAAAGGTCAACATAACATCTTTTTTACGGTATATTTCAGCAACTGACTTTGGTTATGAGCACATTTATAGCTTAACGGAGAAAATATACTACTTGACCTTTGCCAAAGGTCAAAGGTCAACTCAGTAATATCGCATATCTCCTCAACGAATAGCATTTTGTGCATTCTGACTTCAGTTATAAGTACATGTTAGCTTAACGGAGAAAATATACTACTTGACCTTCGCCAAACGTCAAAGGTCATTTCAGTTATATAGTATATCTCGGCAACGAATAGCATTTTTTGCATTCTGACTTCAGTTATGAGTACATAGGAGCTCATCTGAGAACATACATTACTTGACCTTTGCCAAAGGTCAAAGGTCAACTCAGTAGTACATCCTAAGCATGCAGCCTCTTCTATGAACTACCAGAGTTTTTATTACGTGAGAAATAGGCAGGGAAGGAGGTGAGGAGATGCGTGTGTTACTATCACGTTCATTCAACATGTATACCTACATACACAATACACACACACCTGCAAAAAGTACAAGCCCATCCATACCACTAAAATCTCAAAAAAGTAGGAGAATTCTGAAATCAGCTGAAGGATGTTTCATTCAATAATATAATAGTACACCTAGTCAGTATTCAGCCGTCTCAAACCACGTTCCTTGTTTGTCACTTGTGGAGAGCTGCGGTTTTAGTAATAATAGTAATATAATATTTTTTGGGTGGATTATTATGTGATGATCATCAATTTGGAATAAATCAGTCATCGAGGCAGAGGCATAGACATTTTTTGTTGTTGTAGTGTTCGCTAAACTATATTTTCCTTTTCGAGGTTTTATATTGCGTCTGTGACATGAGGTTGAGCCGAGTGGCTTGTTATTTACAACAGAACTGAAATTTAAAGGTCAGTCAGTCAGTCAGTCAGTGTCAATCATCAGTTGTCAGTAGTGTTGTTGTTGGTTGTGACATATTATATAATATTATCTCACCCTCACCAAATGTCTGTTAGCAGTCAGCAGTTAGTGAAAGTTGAAAGGAGAAATAATTAAATATTTTTTTTTTAAATTACGAATAAAAAGGAAGTTGAAGTTGAAGGTGTTAGTAGTGTGAGGATAGAAGAGATCATCTGACATCCATCATCATCGGCAATCGCCATTCACCATGACGCTTGGTTGGTATACACTTATTATAATCTTGCTTGTATTTTTTTGTTGTCTTTTTTAGCACTTTATTTTTAGCCAATTAGTTAATCAACATTCCCAAAACTCCGTTCGTCGTCGCTCAACCTTTTTTTTTGAGAAAAACCTTTTTGAGGACTATTACATTGATGTTCGAGATGGCGTCTGCAGCAGTTGCATCTCCTCAGAAATTACGGAGAATTGGGGACAATTCGAAACAACTTGTCCAAGGAGCCCGTCATCAAGCTCAGCATCCATTGTTGAACGATCTGGTACAGTAATTCCATGTGATTTTTTTTTTAATTCTAGTTTACACTGTCACACATTAACCTTTGACCTACGATATTCTTTGTTACTATATACGATATGTGACTGTATGACTTTCTTTTATTTCAACTTGCTTCAGATTCTTGACAATTTGTTGGGATATTGTGAGTTTGAGGATTTGGCCAGTTGTCGTCGCGTCTCCAAGCAGTGGTTCAAGCTCTCCTTTCCCCACTGGCTCAATAAAGCTCCGGTGCTACAACTACGCCTTGAACTTTATGGGACTGCTGCGGATAAGGGGAATATTATGTCAAAGTTTCTCCACTCGGTCCAGAATGATTTTCACCAGTATGGTCCTTACGAATTCGCTGGCCTCCGCCAATACAGAAAGTTCGAGATGAAGAAGGATACGTATTTTTCAGAACAACACCAGTTTCAACTTCAGCACTTTTTTCGCAACGGAGGGGAATGGATAACGCACCTCAAACTGGACATGAAATTCAGTGACTGGGACACTTATCAGGCTGTGATGCTATCGCGGATGACCCCAAATTTGGCTCATCTTGAAGCAAATATAAACTTTTCGTGGGGAATTATCGTGGAGGATGGGGTTTATGACGTGGAGCCAGAGGCACACAAAAAATTAGCGACCCTCAAAATCGACTTCGAATTCAATGATGTTCGGCGTGGCCTGCCAGTTATTGGATGGATCGCGCTTTTGCAGCGATATCCAAATCTGAAGGTTCCAGCAATCAAATCCTACGGATTATTTAACAAATTGCAAACCAAAGGGAATTCCTAATCAATTGACTCTTGTTTTGTTGGATATATTTTTATGTATATAGACTATTGTGCACTTTGTTGATGATCGCGTGAGACTCGGACACGTAGACAGGATGCTGGAGGCAATTTGGAGTATTCGACAAGCGGACAAGAAATTGCTGGATT
>JAANSN010005093.1:0-13242 GCA_036850665.1 Dicranocentrus wangi | reverse complement strand
CCAAAGTTCAGATTTCATGTACTTTTAGACATACGAAGCAAACAAGTACCAACAAGTCCAGCGACAAATGACAAAAGCTGACTAGCGTCACAGATTTTTGACACTTTTATTTATCTTATTTAATTTGTTTAAAAGCGAATATTTGTTATTCTTTGAATATTTTCATGAATTCATCATTTTTTATTGATTTGAATTCATTCAAAAATTATTTTTATATCGACCGTCGAAACAAGTGCATAGCGGATCCATATGGATCGAGGAAAAGCATAGTAAGCTAGATATGCCTATATATCAAATACAATGATAACAAGTAGCAACAATGCGATAACAAGAGTTACACACTTCACCCTCATCCCAATATCAGTAGAAACGTTACTGCTTGCTCCAGCGAGAATTGGAAAAAGTTGACAAGAGTCACCGATTTGAAATACATTGAGCTGCCCATGCTAACCTTCAAGTCTCCACAACTGTGTATCAGGCACCGCTCCAGCATCCCTCTGCCTAAATACGAGCATGTCCCCCGAAACTCCACCGACTCTCTCCAGATATTTCCAGCCACCTGCACTGATCCATGAATACTAATAGTGAGCAAGACAAGCGCAAACCCGGCATTCAAGAGAACCGGAACACTCTGATTTCGCGTGCCTGTAATAATTGTTAGAATGGTGAGCAAACAACCAGCGCCAATCATTGTGGGAATGGCGCCACGGAGCAAACAGTTGGCAACGTAATTAAGCTCCTGTTGCTGACGATAGAGGCGGATGGCGTGCCGAACTGAAATTTCCTTGCGCTTCACCTTATCATGCAGCGACCGAATCGAAGTTTGTGTAAGGGCGACATAAATGACAGTCTGCGCGAGGAGGAAAGTTCCTCCAAAGTTGCGTGCCAAGGAAAGCATCAGATTGTGGGCTGCGTAGTATACCGCAAATGGGATCGAGTTGTAGACACCTTCCGGAACATATTGAGACGGCCAGTAGCGCAGACTCTGGCGACACTGGAGATGCAACATGAGAGGGACCACGGGCTGGAAGTGACAGAACACCAGGAAACATGTGGCCAGTCGCGAGAGTTTGGCGTCACATTTGTCCTTCCCCAAGTCTTTGAAAGCTTGATCTTGGTATTTCCTCCAGTAGAGAAGTACGGAGTTCATCAATTGCAGAAATGCTTCCATATCCGCAAACATGAGGACTGCCACCAGGTAGGCGACCAGACGTTTCAGAAAGTGGGCCCAAAAGTTTAGAAATTCCTGCTCTCCGGAAGATGCTAAGGTAACGTGTTGGCAGACCGATAGCAGGTAGACGAGGTCCAGACCGTAAATGAAGAATATTGTGTAGCATACCCATCGTTTCTGGATTGGAGACAATTTGAAAATCCCAGAGTTGGAATCGTACTCAAAAGGGAAGACGTGGAGGGCTGTTCCGGATTTTGCTACACGAATTATTTTGGTTTGCCACGATATTTGGGTCCCGGCAAGTTTTTTCATCCTGGATACTGTACTACTGGTCAGTTTCCTGATGTATTGAAATCCCAACAGGGTTTTGAGCGATTGCATATTCGCAATTTTGACAGACCTGCAGGGGCTGTTGTGCTCCTAATACTTTTCCTTAACTGATGCGGCCTTAATCCGTCCTGGATACTGTACTATGATTGATCCGTTTCCAGATGTATTGAAACCCCAACAGGGGTTTTGAACGTTTTCATATTCACAATCTTGACAGAGCTTGAGTGACTTCAAATATTTCCGTTCCCATTTTGGCGAGTGAGTCAATCTGTGAGTGCGTGTGTTTTGCTTGTTTCCTCCAACTGGCAAGGCATTACTTTTTCTCCAATAAACTCCTGATAGGATTGATCGATTTCCCCCATATTATTGAAAAGGGAGTTTGCATAAGCCAGTCAAAAAATTTTTTTACTGATTAACTGATTACTTTGCTGACAGAAGAAGAACGATTGAAATCCTGCCCAACTTATCTTTTTCTCAGGAAATCTTTTTACATGTTTTAGCTGTTTGCTCCGACTGACGAGTGATAAGAAATTACTTTATTGATTTCCTTGCTAATTGAAAATGGAGTTTGCATTTAAGCTAGCCGACATTTTGCAGACTGAAAAACGATTACCAGTCCTCCTGTTTCAATATATTTCAATATTCAATATATATTCAATCATTGGGTTTTTTTACTAAGCAGGAAGGAATCAATTCTACGAGGAATATTTTCATTATGAGATGAGACAATCGATGAGAATCTGGCTCAGAGGTTAATTTTTTTGTGTTTAGGGGATCAATTCTCGAATGTTTTGTTATATTTTTTTAGCTTTATAAATGTGTTAGCAAACATTTTTTATCCGTCCTCAATTGTCAGTCCAATAAATTATGGCTTTTAGCTGAGTATGTGCATAACATAACATTTCGTTCATCCCACACCCCATAAAAATCTTATTAGAGGTTCCAACGACTAATGACAAACATTGGCTGGCGTCACAGGTTTGAAATAATTTTTATTTACATTATTTAATTGTTTAAAAGGCAGACGTCACGGAAAATACGTGGTTTCTTAGGAAGGTTTTCAGGTACTAAATCCTAAGTTATATTTTCCCACTACGAAATGACTCTTTAACCCGTTTTTGTTATTTGAACTTTTTTTAAAAAATAATTTTTATATCGACGGTTGAAACAACTGCGTTACCAACGCTGTGATCGTCATCCCTCACATTCATCCCAATATCAGTAAAAAGGTGATTGCCTGCTCCAGCGAGAAATGGAAAAAGTTGACTAGCGTCACATGATTTGAAATACATTGAGCTGCCCATGCTAACCTTCAAGTCCCCACAACTGTGTATCAGGCACCGCTCCAGCTTCCCTCTGGCTGTATACGAGCATGTCCCCAGAAACTCCACCGACTCTCGCCAAGTATTGCCAGCCACTTGCATCAAACCATGAATACAACAAATGACAAAGACCAGCGCAATCCCAACATTCAAGAGAACCGGCACACTCAGACTGTGCACATTTCGCGCACCGCTAATAATTGCCAGAATGGTGAGCAAACAACCAGCGGAGAGGATCGTGGGAATGGTGTCACGGAGCAAAAAGTTGGCAGCGTTATTGAGCACCTGTTGCTGGCGATAGAGGCGGATGGCGTGCCGAACTGAAATTTCCTTGTGCTTCGTCTTACCATGCAACGATTGAATCCAAGCTTGTGCAAGGGCGACATAAATGACGGTCTGGGCGATGAGGAAACTTCCTCCAAAGTTGGCTGCCAAGGAAAGCATCAGATCCTGGGCGGCGTAGGCTACCGCAAAGGGAATCGAGTTGTAGACCCCGTCGGGAACATATTGGGAGGGCCAGTAGCGCAGACTCTGGCGACCCTGGAGATGCAACACGAGGGGAACCACGGGCTGGTAGTGGCACAGCACCATGAATCCTGTCGCCAGTCGCGAGAGTTTGGCATCACATTTGTCCCTCGTCAACTCTTTAAAATCCTGATTTTGGTAGTTTCTCCAGGTGAGGATCACAGAGTTCATCAACTGCAGAAATGCCTCCATGTCCGCCAACATGAGGACTCCCACCAGGTAGGCGACCAGGCGGCTCAGAAAGTGGGCCCAAAAGTTTAGAAATTCCTCCTCTCCGGAAGAAGCTAATGTAACGTGTTGGCAGACGGAAAGCAGGTAGGCGAGGTCCAGACCGTAAATCAAGAATATTGTATAGCATACCCTTCGTTTCCGGATTGGGGATAATTTGTAAATCCCAGAGGTGGAATTGTATTCAAAAGGGAAGATGTGGAGGGCTGTTCCAGATTTTGCCACACGAGTTACTTTGGTTTCCCACGACATGGGACGTCCGCGAATATTTTTCATTCGGGATACTGCACTACTGATCCGTTTCCTGATGTATTGCAACCCCGATAGGGTTTTAAAGGTTTCCATATTCGCAATTTTGCAGAGCTGTGTTCTTAATACTTTTCCTTTTGTGGAGCGGTTTTAATCCTTAACTGTTCTGTTATACGTGCTTTTTACGTATAAAATAATTTACATACATGTTTCTGCGGGTTGCTCCGACTAATAAGAAATTGTTTCATCGAGTTCGTTGTTAATTGAAAAGGGAGTTAACATTTTAGCTAGCCAATTTTTTTTCTGATTACTTTGCGAACTGAAAAACGATTACAGTCCTGATTCAATATATTTTTTTTCAAAGTCGGACTGTTTAGTAAGCAGGAATCAATTTCACGAGAAATATTCCCTCTACAAGGAAAACGAACGCCCATATTTGTTGTAGCATGCCATTTCAAAACCCTTTTCAACCTGAGATTTTTTGACCTCTTCCTTTGACCCGAATGGGCTGAATTTCATATTTATTTCTTATTCAATATTTCAGAGATTTTCAAATTTAGTTCGCCTACATGCCAAGTCCAAGTACTAGTCAAAGCAGACAACGCATTCGTCGTCTTGAGTTATCGCGCAGATACAAACACACATACACACAATCAGTTATTTCATAAAGAGCTCTAACCCTAAAGCTTTTGCTACTCAATAATAATTACATTTACAAACGAACTAAATCAATTTTTACATTGCAAATCAACATTATTTAGAACTAATTAAGTTTTTAATAGTTAGTTCTTAATTTGCTTCAAATAAATATCATAATTTTATAATATCAGTCCAAGTCCAATATCAGCCAGTCCAAGTTTGCTCATCCGTCAATTAATGCATTCTCTCCAGCAGCAATATCATCGTGTCGTGTAGCCCAGAAGGATATAGCTTGAAGTTTGTTTGTCACTAATGCAAGAAACACGCATGCAATGCAAGTTCAATCTCATTATATATATATAAATAATATACTCCTTACATTGCTCCACAAAACATGGCCGTTTCTGCAAGCTTGCTTTAACTTTGGGAAGTGGATTCCTGTTTTCCTACAATACACATAATGTTTCAAAAATGTTTTGTGAGTGAGAGTTGAACTAAAGGAATACAGTTACACACACCATCATCATCATCACCATCAAGTAGTTTAGTACTTTTGATATACAGTCCATATCTGTAAGAACATAACATAATCAAACATTGAATAACCCAATACTTACTGTAGAAAGATTTTTGTACACACGTAAGCTTCATTTTTCATTTCGTCACCATTGCCACTGACAACTGACTATGTACTGCACGCACAGCACAAAAAAGCCGGCTTTTGTTTGCTCAATTTTGTAGTTGAGAAAGTTGAGTTGAGTTTTGTTTGGTAAGACAGACAATGTTTTTTTGTTATAGTTTCCTCTTCCACGAAGAAAATGTTATGAAAATGTGTCAGCCAAATATAGTCCCATTGTCTCATAATATGGATTGAAGAGTAGTACCTTTTGCTAGTATTTGTATGTTCTTGATTGTGTTGTTGGTGGTTGGAGTTTTTCACTTATTATACGGACTTATATTGTGATTAAAATTACTTGTGTGGTGGAAAAATCAGTGATTTATTTATTGGAACTCAAAAAAAGTCGAGTTTAATTCTAGCCCTCCTTTTTTATTTTCTCTTGGTTACGGCGCTCATCTTTTTGTTGACACACAGCTCCTTTTATGGTGATCCGATAAGACAAGCACTAAGCACCATTGTTCCAAACAAATTAAAGTTATCGAAATTGAAATAATAATAAGTACGTAAGGTAAGTATGTATGCCTAATTAGAAAATTAAGAGTATATTATATATTTTATTTCGAAGTTGAGCAATTATGAATTTATTATTATTACCAGTAGTAATTCTTACGCTAAAATTCTTATTGTTTTATGCTTTTAGTCAGTCCGGAGAAATCCGTCGGATCATCAGTATATATCATGAAAACTATTTATATTATTGTCGTCGTAGCTATTATTGTCATGTCACAACGGAGGTAATAAAAACACAAACCGTGTCATCATCTCCTCATATTATAATATAATATTATTCGTCAAAGTTAGCGTATAATCTAAAAAGATATGTTCAAATAATAAAAAATATATAATATTTTTAAAATTATTTCAGTACATCAGCACCAGCCATTAATACTGACTATACCAGCAAGTATGTGGAGCAGTGGTGGAAGGGTATTCCAAAGGAAACCTTTGTTGCCAAGTTGGACACTTCAAACATTGGACCAATTGTTGAGGCTTACCCGGTCTTTATCATGTTTTACACAACCTGTGAGTCTAAGAATGAAAAAAGTAATATTGGTTTGTAATTATTATTATGATTATTCTTTGTTTTCAAAATTTACATCCCAATTGTACTTTTTTTTCATTTTGGTTATCAAAGTATGTGGTTCGGCCGCAGCAGCCAGAGAAGACTTTGCATACGCAGCGTCATCCCTTTATAATTTAGACACGGTCGTTGGCTCTGTGGATTGCGATGATTCCCGACCAGTAAAATAACAATTTTTTTTAGCTAATTAAGTATTTAGGATCATCATGTGAACAAAATTGTAGGGCTACGCTACACGATGGGATGGACCGAGTTTGGCTTTTCATTAATAACTTTTGTGAATTCATATTTTCATCTCACAGGTATGCAACAAGTATGGCGTGCACAGTTATCCCAAGTTTTTGTACGTGTGGAATGGGTCGCAAACCGAATTTACTGGTGATGATTTGACCAAGGACAATTTTATGGATTGGGTGATGGTTGAAGACAAAATTGCGGCGCGGCGGCGGCACCGCGGAGTCACTCGCGGCGACCACTACTGACACTGGCTCATCAACTCTGTCTTTTGAACAAGCGAAATTAGTCGGGATTTCTGAACCAACGACAACGACAGAATCTTCGACTTCGCCAGTGACGGCTAGTTTGGCAGCATCGACCTCAAGATCAACTGCTCCCCTCCTCCTTCTCCTCTAGGATGTTGGCTCACCTATCATTTGTTGGGATCCATATAATATCATTTTTGTCATTACCATTATTCTCTCCCTGTTTTTGTTCACAAGGCCAATTAACACAAAAAGCACAGTCAGTTAAATCATTCTGTTGCTTCTTTATTACTTTTGACTACAAAGAGGAGGACAGCGGATCATGCAAAAAAATTTCACTGTTGTAATATTATGAAGATTAGCTGCAGAAAATTAGTAATGATACCTAATGACTAGTTTCCAGAAAAAAAATAAAAATATTATCAAATTTTATTTTTTTAACACTTTGCTAAACCAAATCTAATGGAATCAAATTATCAAATTCATATGTAGTATTTTAATAGATCCACCATCAACAATCCCATCTCGGCATATTATTATTGGTCGCTCGCATTTCTTGCCAATAATCTACATGGGAATCACGCAACTAATTGGGATTCATTCCATTCAAGCATTTCCCAACATGATGTACCAAGTTTTCCTAATAATATACACTCTTGTTGAATAGGTATTTCTTTTCACCTATGTATCCCACAAACAATATAATATTCATGGTGTTCACCCAAGCAAAGCAACTACTGCCATCAAGGCTATTTTGTCAAAACACTGCTTTAGGCAGGCAATAATCCACAAGTCAACCTTTTCGGTAAATAGCGAGGATTTACTAAACCGTTGAACGCATACTACTTACAATTAGTTTCCATAGTCCAGTATCTGAAGCTAATAATAAATACATATTAATAATAATCCAATCCCTTGTGTACACAAAGGAAAAAGATAACGGAGGTGGTCGTAACGTAAGTAAAATCCATAATATATTATGCTGGGAACATTGCTTTACTCAACTCAATTTCATTTTTAAAAAAAACCATTTTTCCTTTCTCAGTTTGGACCCCTCCTGAGAATGCATAATGTATATGCATACACACTTATCTGTCGGGCTATATATTTATGAGACGTTTTGTTTGCTTCGCGTAGATTATAATATTATTATGCTGTTTATTTAGGATAGGTGGGAATACACAGTTACGTGTAGAAACAAATAATCGTTTTGTGATAATCCTAATAATAATAATAATAATAATAATATTCCTATTAGATTTTTGTTTAAACACTACTAACTACAAGATAAAACAAACAACGGGGAAATATATCATCTACGTAATCCCTTGTCCCATATAATAGTGTAGGGTAACTGGTAGAATGTATGTGACTGTGCCATAAGAAAAAAAGTGAATAATAGAGATTAGTTTCCTCATTCATTCATGTGTTCCCTTTATACTTGTATTTCGGCTGATGGATAAAATAGGAAAAGCAAGCGGGCTCAATGTGTCCATACGTCAGTCATCAGGCTCCTTTTTACTTTTTAGGCATGCAAGCAATTCATAATAACTTACATTCAGATCCCTTCACCACGTACATTCATAATATGTATAGGTAGTTATAACATTTGTCATCCTCCTCCTCCTTCAATATAATTCCTTGTCTCTAAAATTGGCCTGTTCTCAATTTAGTTTGGAAAAGAATTAAATAGTCTTCGAGAACATTTTAGCTATTCCTGGTCTCGTCCTCGTTTCGGCACCAACAACACTTTCGGTCTTTTTTCTCTATCCCGATCCAGCCAGGATATATTATATAGCTGAAAAACCCAGTCAAATCCTATCGACAAGACAACTGAATTCTTGTTTTGAAATAATACTCCGTCAAAATTTCCGTTTTGACAGTGCCATCCCCTCTCTCCCTCATCCCTTGTTCCGTTAAACGCACACTTTATTGCTTTTTTAATAGTCTTTTTTTGTTTTTTTCAAAATGGGGAGCACAGTCATCACCACCACCCTATCCTCTGCTCCAGTAACCATTACTTTTGTGACCAATTTACACCTCTTCTTGTTCATCTTGTGGGGAGTCAACATGAGGTAATAATCAATTCTCTAAAAAAAAATTTCAAAAAGTCATTCCAAAACCATCAAAAGCCAAAAATTTAATAAAAAAGAGAATACAATAGAAGGAAAGATTATGTCTTATAACATCTAAAATGTTAAAAAATTGTTCTGTTTCTAGTGCATCTAGTGCTAATAATTCCAATGGTGAGCAAGTGGAAGTGGAGTCCTGGTGGCAGGGGATTCCAGAGGAGGAGTATATTGTCAAATTGAACTCTTCAAACTTTGACTCATACGTGAACTCGAGCATTACTAACAATAATAATAACTCAGCGGCGGTCATCATGTTTTACAGAAATTGTGAGCCATGAAGTTATTTGTTGCTACACACTGTTAATTCCACGGTTTGGGAGCGCTTTAGTAATTTTTTTTCTGCAATTGACTATTTTGTTTTTTAAAAAAAAGGGTGCGAGGACAGTCAAATGGCACGGGAAGGGATTGCAGGAGCGGCTCAGCCCCTCTCAAACCAACATAATATTACTGTTGGTGCACTCGACTGTGAACAAGCGGAGAGCGTGAGAAAAGCTCCTTTTTGCTTAGATACAATTTTTTTTTATAATTAACTAATTTATTTAAATAATTTATTTCGCAGGTGTGCCAAAACTTACGATGTGAAAACTGTTCCGACCTTCGTCTACCTTTGGAATGGGACGGTGGTAGGTCGAAACACGGAAGAAGAGGGTTGGACTAAACAAAAGTTTATGGATTGGGTACTGATGGTCACGATGATGAACCAAGAAAGAGCCAACAGAAATGACCGATCATCATCGTCATCATTATCTACTGAGCCAACAGCATCAACTACATTTGTACTTACTCTGATTACATTTTCTACAGTGCTGTCTTCTGTCCAACGTAATATTTACTTGGACTTGTAAATTGGAAGGGATTGGAAATGTGTATTATAATACTTAATAGAAATTTGCTACGATTTTGTGTCCATATTTTTCATCTCATCCAACAGTCTTGCCACGATTTCCGAATAATCATTAATCAACTTTTCATGAATCCTGTCATTTTGTCCATGATGCTCAATAAAACTGACTGTTTGAATGTACACGATATATTATTATTATTACATTATTAGGATGGACGACTCTAAAGAACATTGCTGGTGGCAATATATTTATAATATTATGTTTCATGATCAAATCAACGCACGCCAACGCCAAATCAATTGGCGTAATATTCGGTGCTTCGTTCGCATATTATGTTTTACCATTTTCTTTGGGGTTTATTATTTCTTCATGCATCATGTTGGCTCCATCTTTTCTAATTCTACGTGTTTTCTTATCGAAATTTTTAGCATCAACTAACTCCAATTTTATCGCACCCACATTCTTAATTAACACAAACAACAGTGTTCTCAATAATATTACACCATTGTGACAATGACAATAATATTACATCATGACAATCACTATTAAACATATATCATCAGACATGAATATGATTTTTTTTGTACATTTATAAGAATATTCTAACTTGCACTTGCAGAGCTAAACATGTGATTTTCACTATCTTGTGACTGACTGATCAGAGACGTTTTATGTGGTCTTACTTTTACTTTTCTTTCAGCAGGAGCAAGTCCACCACCCGCAGATTGCAAAACTGCTGAAATACCAGGGACGTGGTTTTCTCAATAAAGTTGGAAAGCCCAAACCTCACCTTGAGCACTTGGACCGACCTCAAAACCCTTTTAAAATATCGACTGCTCCGTCTGAGCTCCCTGTTTCTCCGGAACAGGGCCAATGTCCGCACCGACTCGTAATGCGCCTGTCCCGCCGCTCCGTAAACCGTCAGCAGGGCAACTGTAGTCTGAATGGTCAGTGTTATGGCAAAAAGGACAACTGGCAGGGTTAGACCCTCCGACGAGAAGCCAGTGACCATGGTAACCATTTGATTGACTTGAACGATTCCAGCCGCCACCAAAAATATGAATACAATGTTGCCAATGGCCGAGTTGAAGATTTCAGCGAGGAGGTGGGACTTTCGGAGTAGAGGAACAACTTCATATCCGCTGCTGCTGCCTCCAATGCTGCCCAACGACGTGCCCGGTTTATAACCTGTGGAACTGACAAATCGTTGAGCCAGTCGGGTGGACAAAATGAGAGCCATGGAGCCAACCAGAATGTCAGCCACAATTCGGAACCCGCATCCCGACACAAGCGGACAGAATATCATGTTGACGACGAAGGTTACTCCGAAGCTAAGATAATGAATGAAGGTACCCTTTCCTGCCGCCGATCCATCATCACCATCGCCCAGGAAAGGGACTCCCTGAAGGAGATTCATTGGCAACTCGGGACGGGTCGCGGCCACCAAGCCAAACATGAGTGGCGCCACCTTTTCCACAATCATCCCGGTCAGGGTGCACGCGAATTTTGCCAGCTGCAAATGTGGTAGATGGGTAGTGATACCAGCATGCCCAGTATGCTGACGCTCTAGTTGGACCACCCCGTTGAAGTAGGCGCAGAGCTTGGGCCCATAACCGGCCTGATTCCAGTATGCTGCGGACGTCATGACGAGGATTTGACTAGCCAAGATGAATTGGGATTTTTGTAAAAAGCCAGGGGGTTCATTCAGGCGGATCGCAAGGAGCAGGATTATTTTGAGCAGCAAAACGGAGCCCAGAAAAATGGAACGGGGAATGTGTTTCCGGGATTCCGAGTGGTTTACCCTAAGAATCCTCCTGTCGCTCGATAATGTGAATTGCTGACCACAGGCAAATTTGCAGGAGGAATGAGCCGTTAGAAATAACTCGAGTAGTTGATCCGAAATTATTGCCATGGTGGAAGCTAATAATACAGCTAAAGACTGACTTTCTGAACGTGAAATATGGAAATGACGCAGGGAAGGTGTTTTTCCGCTGAGTGGCATATTTTGAACGGCATTACTTAGGGCTCGGAACGTGTACACGATTCGATCCGTGTACAAACCGTGTCGTGTACAGGTGTAAACGGTGCCACAAGTTGGGTATGCGTGTCGTGTACAAACTCACCTGCGCGTGTACGTGTCGTGTACTAGTTCTACACGTTTTGCATCCGTGTACACGCGTGTAGACAATTTTAAATATATTCTACAAGATTGGAAAAATAAACTAAAACTTGGTAAGTATTTTGGTGAACATGCGGCTGGATTTCAAAATTATATACAAACTTGGCACAATTATGAACCTAAAATCAATCATAATTTGGTTCAACCAGGTTTCCGCCTTAGTTCGTGTACACGCGTGTACACGGCGGTTATGTTGTCATGTACAAACACTAAACGCACCGATGCGTGTCGTGTACAGTACTAAACGCTTCCCATTTTTTCGCTAAACGCCCGTGTAACCGCGCGGTTACACGCGTGTACACGTTCCGAGCCCTAGGCATTACGCTAAAAACATTTCCTTGACTGAGTTTAATTAAGTAGTTGACGTAATTCGGGAAAATGGACGTTGTTAGAACTTCAATAAATGAAAATAGGACGGCGTTGTTGGGGCGGTTCGAACTGACTACAAATCAGATCACGGAAGTAAGGAAGGAATGTGAGTCAGTTTGAAGAATCAAGTCTTACGTCAGTTACGTCCACTACATTGGTTGAGCGGTCATCCATCAGGCTACAGCCCATTTCCGCATAAACAAGGTTGAGTGTTGTTGGTTGACATAATATATATTGACATTTTGACATTTGGATTTCTTTTGTAGAATTAAATTTGAGCAAGATTGAAACCATGTCAACTCAACATGTCCACTCCAAATCCAATTAGCGCTCAAAGTTGTTGTCAGTCAATCTTGTATGCTTTTGAAAGAGACTTTGGTGGTGGAAGCGTTTTTCTGTAAGCTCATATGACTCATAATATGTGGAATGTAAACAGGAACAAAAAAATTCCCATTATTGTTTCGTGCATGTCATACATATGCTTTCGCCATTCCGTACCGTGCAATAATTTTAGCTGGTGGGTGTCATACTTCTCAAAACGAAACGAAATGTGACGCGCCGCTGAGTCTGATACCTCAAGGTTCACAAATAACAAGTCCACCAAGCTGGGATAACGTAGCTCGCTGCCTCAATCTTAATGAATCGACCTTATGATCTAACCAAACAAACACCAACTAATCTGGCAGAATAACCTCAATCAACACCAAACTGACTTACAGTAGAACACCCGCCATCCGCTCCACCTGTAGAACATACATAATCACCTGTAAAAGGCTCCCAATAATATTGTAGAACACCCTGAACCAACCTGTAAAACACTCCCAATCAACCTGTAAAACACTCCCAATCAACCTGTAAAACACTCCCAATCAACCTGTAAAACACCCCCTTTCAACCCAGTACAACACCCCAACCAAATCAGTATTACATCATAAATATATGACCAAAGTGTTCTAAAAATTTGGGGTCAGTAGAACACAAAATCTCCCAATTTTGACATTTTTACGTGTC